>CM076582.1:350799781-351039485 GCA_034641835.2 Pinus albicaulis
TTGAGTATATGGCCTACTATGATCTCGCCTCAAGGAATAGACTCCCCATTTCCTAGAGTCTCCGCTCTTGCTAAATCATAAGATCTGGTATATCTAGCTTATATCTGGCTTACAGGTTGCTGGATATACTCTTAGTGTTATAAGGCTCTTGCTAAATCATAATATCTGGTATATCTGGCTTATATCTGGCTTACAAGTTGTTGGATATACTCTTGGTGTTATAAGGCAGCCACAAAGGTTGATCCTAGACCTCCCCCAGATTAGTCCAAGGAAGAAAGTTTTTGCTGAGCAATATTGAGGCCCCACCTAGGTTTGAAACTCAGTTAACACACCCGGTGTGTCTGTGGGCAGTTGCATAATGCATTAGGTTTAGGAGTATAGGGTCAGTCCCTCAGACATGACCCTGGGCCTCCTCAGAGACAGGAAGTAAGTTTAGGAATTCTCCTAATACCCAAAAAATAAAAAATAAAGGAAAAAGAAAGAAATTCTCCTAATACTGAAAACAAACAAACAAAAAAATGACAGTAGTTAATTATCGATTCTCGTGATTAAAAAAAGAAACGAAAAGAAAACAGACAATAGTTAATTAGTAGTTTCCAACTTTTCACTAGCATGTCGTAACATTTTTTGATGTATATGCATAAATACTTTGACTTCAAGATGACTCAGGGGTTGCTTTGTCAAAGTTTACTTGCATGCTAAAAATTGTTCTGATGTCAACCGACATGGATAAAACATGATCATAAAGAGATAAAATTTGATAAAACTTCAACAAAAAGCATGGATGAAGTTCATACTCGACAACAAGACTGACGTGGGAAGAAACATCTAAAGAAAACTTTTTAAGGTTCCATCTTTCCACTCCTTAATGATAGGTTTAATAAAATAATCAGTTCTTAATGAAGGTGCTACCTCCCCGTTAAGTTATAATCTTTTGTTCCCACATTTTAAGAGTAAAAGATAGATGACACTCTACAAAGTATGATCTTGATCCATGACGTATTTGTGCCGAGTGGTTCTAATTTAACAGTAAATGTTATATTAGATCAAATAAATGAATAACTAAGAGGCCTTACGGGCTAATTTTTAATCCTTACACCAAAATCTCTTAATATTCAAGTCTATGGAACAACTCGTTCAAAGTTCAAACTGAAGTAGATTTTAAATGAAAAGCCTAAAACCAGCTAAGTAGTTTACAAGTTAACATTTTGGATATAAATTATGTTCAATTTATATGACAAGTTATGCCATAACCTTGAAACTAGTTTCTTAGCTAAAAGACTTTCTTAAGTCAACAATGACAAAGAAACATAGTCATGGCAAGCAAAATTCTCTTGTTTTTTCTAATGAGGGTGCATGTAACTTGATAGAGGTTGTATGAAAGTATCAAACCATAAATAATTTCACTAAAACATTGAAATGACAAAGTCTTGTTAAGCAACAAAGGTTTAGTTGAATATATGGAAAGCATCGAGCTAAATGATATAATTAAACTAAAAGTAACTGTAAAAAAATGAAATTGCCATCATATACATCGCGTCAGCGTATGAATTTGCATCAATGTACTGAATTAATATGACTTCAAATTTTGAAATTTTCCTGCAAGATAACATTTATCATTAAAAAAATCTGATCAAACATGAAGTAATCTCATGAATCCTTCAGATTTATATCGCAATATCCATCTCAGATCGATAGATCTAGAATCTTAAATATTCTTATAACTAGCAATTGCACCAAGAGGTGCAAAGGAACGCCGGAACATGGATAAGAGAAGTGGGAAGATTGTATAAAGAAATAATCAAGCGAAATATACTAAAAATGAAATACAACCCATGTGAGGCTAATTTAAATTCAATTGTTGTGAATTTTCAAGTGAAAGAAAGTTTGTAACTGGTGTCTGGCAAGCAGGACTCACAAAAATTGTTATAGAGAAAAAATTGGAAGGGAAATTGAGGTTTGAGGTTTGATGATGTTGATGAAGCACATATTCTACTTGGTGAAAGTGGCCACTGCAAGGATTATTGGGGTTCAGGCTTCTCTAGGCAGGATAATACTTTTGAGCTTGAAACAACTTTGCACAATATAGCTTTCAGTTCAAATGGGTGCAAATACATATAAATCAAGCAATTTGAGACCTTTAAATGTATGGTCAGAAGAAACAACTCTAGAATCTGTGCAAATTCTTCTAAACTCTATTTGAAAAGAGGAAATTAATTTGATCCTTGAAGGAAACTTGTTTGGACCAGACATTGGTGAGTTGATAAGAAGCTCAAACAATTGGGCAGCGATTACTATGTGGTGTATTTTCAAAGGGCTCAAAGAGTCATTACCTTCTAGATGGCTATATATTTTGGGAGATGGGTTTGAAAATATAGGTAAGAAGAATCAGCCAGCGTCTGAACAGTCGGGTGAATTTGAGAAAAAACACCAAAGATCTGCCAATTTTGTTGAATGCCTCTGAGCAATGTGGTTTATTGTTTGCTGTCAATTCCTCCTCGGTCATGGATTGCAGGCCTGCACAAAATAAGAATATTCTTATGATTGGTGTCTGTTATGAAGTGAATAATTTAAAACAATATACTCATAACCTAGCACAAAATACAGATTCAACAGAAGTAAATATGGAAAACAAGAATAGTGGAAATGATGATTTTGGATTTCAAACTGAAGGAGCATATAAGGGCAAGGATGAAGTGCTTTTGAAATTTCAGTGGGCAGAGGAGACAGAAAGGATGGGCTGCAGCAAGTTTTTGGAGTCTCGAGATAGAAGAGAAGGGAAAAGAGGAAAACTTCAAGTTCAAAGCACAGAGTAATGACCCCTGGAAGGAGAGATTTTGATTCTCTTGTTCAATCTCAGCAGGAAGTAAGTAATGCCTTTGGTCAAGTCAACATTCAATTCTCGGATTATCTATGGGATGTAGGTGATGGCATTAGCCAAGAGAAGTAGCTGGACAGGGTTTCACATGAATATATCCTTTCTTCATGAATGCAATGATTATCGGAATTATGTTCAAATAAAAGAGATGAGAACAGTGTGCAAGAGGCTTTATAATGTTTGATATGCAAAGAATAGAATATTCAAAATAGTACACATCATATGAGGAGGATACCTTTAAATCAAGCAATTTGAGACCTTTAAATGTATGGTCAGAAGCAACAACTTCAGAATCTGTGCAAATGCTTCTAAACTCTATTTGAAAAGAGGAAATTAATTTGATCCTTGAAGGAAACATGTTTGGACCAGACATTGGTGAGTTGATAAGCAGCTCAAACAATTGGGCAGAGATTATTATGTGGTGTATTTTCAAAGGGCTCAAAGAGTCATTACCTTCTAGATGGCTATATATTTTGGGAGATGGGTTTGAAAATACAGGTAAGAAGAATCAGCCAGCGTCCGAACAGTCGGGTGAATTTAGAAAAAACACCAAAGATCTGCCAATTTTGTTGAATGCCTCTGAGCAATGTGGTTTATTTTTTGCTGTCAATTCGTCCTCAGTCATGGATTGCAGGCCTGCAGAAAATAAAAATATTCTTATGATTGGTCTCTGTTCTGAAGTGAATAATTTAAAACAATATACTCATAACCTAGCACAAAATACAGATTCAACAGAAGTAAATACGGAAAACAAGAATAGTGGAAATGATGATTTTGGATTTCAAACTGAAGGAGCATATAAGGGCGAGGATGAAGTGCTTTTGAAATTTCAGTGGGCAGAGGAGACGAAAGGATGGGCTGCAGCAAGTTTTTGGAGTCTCGAGATAGAAGAGAAGGGAAAAGAGGCAAACTTCAAGTTCAAAGCACAGAGTAATGACCCCTGGAAGGAGAGATTTTGATTCTCTTGTTCAATCTCAGCAGGCAGTAAGCAATGCCTTTGGTCAAGTCAACATTCAATTGTCGGATTCTCTATGGGATGTAGGTGATGGCATTAGCCAAGAGAAGCAGCTGGACAGGGTTTCACATGAATATATCCTTTCTTCATGAATGCAATCATTATCGGAATTATGTTCAAATAAAAGAGATGAGAATAGTGTGCAAGAGGCTTTATAATGTTTGATATGCAAAGAATAGAATATTCAAAATAGTACATCATATGAGGAGGAGACCTTTAAATCAAGCAATTTGAGACCTTTAAATAGGTGCAAATACATATAAATCAAGCAATTTGAGACCTTTAAATGTATGGTCAGAAGAAATAACTCCAGAATCTGTGAAAATGCTTCTAAACTCTCAATTTAGACTGCTCATGTGCTTACCAATTGAAAATATCTGACCAAATTCTAGTTAACAGGCACAATGAAAATAATTAGTTGTTGAAAGATTCAAGATCTGTTAATAAAAATGTCATGGAACAGGAGTTTGCAAGCAGAGATGTGGAAATGGTGAACGATAATGAGTGTGTTTGGAAAAAAAAAACTCCTAAGTATGCTCAGGTAAGTGTTACAAAGTTGTCATCAAAAACCTTGAGTCAGAGAGAAGAGGAGTCTTCTATGTTACCATGGACTAGTGAAAATATGGCACATACATGTAACCATAGACTAGCTTCTTATATGGAGAAAGCTGAGATAATTTACATGGGCAGTGTGACAACTCGATTTATGGCCTCTGAAGTTCAAGAACCAGAGGATATTTCAAGGCTACATTGTTTCCCTCAATACAACTTCAGTGAGTACTATATTATACAATAAAGACATTACTGAGCCAAGTAAAGCTAATTGTGCACCAAAAAAAGCGTTATCTGCAATACAAGCACGTGAATTAAAAGAAGGTGGACATTCTTCTCCACACAAATGAAAAACATCACTTGAAAAACATTTGTCTGTTGGAAGTGCATTCTGTGTAATAACATGTACTTCTAATTACCCAGGTTATGAGGAAGTGGCAACACAGACACTGCATGTTTTTCTTCTTGCCAACTTACAAGTTGAAAAGGCATGTGAACAAGCCACTCACTATCATAATAGTGGATCACAAATTAGGAAATCACTTGGCACTGATATTTTTACTCTTGAAAATGTCCGGGATCTGAATGTTTCATTATTGACAGATTCTAAGAAGTTTGACAAATCTGTCATTGCTAATTTGAGTGAAAGTGATGCACTGAAAAAATCAGAGACTAATAAAGTTTCTACTTCAATAGAACCTTTACCTTTCCACAAGGTGAGCTATTACAAGTCTTAATTATTTGATCACTAAATATCTAACACCCAAGCATAGTATAACTCTGTTGGAACATGAATTTTAGCTCTACAATGTCTTTAGTTTCGTAACCTGTCATTGCTAATTTGAGTGAATGTGATGCAGTGAAAAACTCAGAGACTAAAAATCAGTGTTACACGGGGACTCGTCCCCCCCCCCCCTAGGGGTCTAGAATCCTCGCCCCCCCGCGATTCGGGGTCTTGGGGACTTCTAGGGGACGTTTCCTGACGCTCCCAATTTTCGAAAATTTGGAGGGGACGTCAAGGGGGATGTTTCCCCATCTGGAGGGGTCGAGGGGGCGTGAGGGGATGGGAGAGGGCATGAAGGGGGCGTGAGGGGACGGATGGTGCAATAGATATTCTCATTTAATTCTCTATCAAATATTTTAATCAGTTACAATTAGCACCATATTCATTTACATTGTACTTTAATCTGTGAGTAGTAGATTGAATATTGGGAACTACTAAAGTATTTCTGGAGAGCTCGACTTACCACTAGACCTTCATTGTGATGTCAGTTGAACAAAACGATGTTTTTTTTATTGGTTTCTTTCTCCAGCTCCGTTTGCTTGCTTCTCTCCAATAACCTCTTCAGATATAACAGCCTGTGATTTCACTAAAGCTTTAATTGGAGGAGAATTTATTATATCTCACTCTTAAGATAATTTTAGGTGAGAGAAATAGTAGCGGAAACCAAACCTTATAGTGGAATGTCATACTTATGGTTGAGGCATGCTAAAGCAACAGTGTACAGAATGTTGAAAAGTGCATAGAACCCAATCAATGCTCCAATTCCAGTCCAATAAAATTTAACTTCAGCAAATAATCCATGAGAATCTAGGATAGCACGTCCAAGTGTTTCAATGGAGCTGTTACTGACAGGATGCACAAAGATGAAATATTTAGAGGAAAGGAAATATTCAATATTTCTTTCCTGGGATTATGATTATAGGACACTCTATCAATACATGATAACACATACTTTCTCCCATCTAGGAGCTAGAAATCCATTCACCACTCTGGTGTTTTGGCCATAGGACACCAGTGAGCACCAATATGCCCAAATCCACCAGCTAGGTATGTTCTCTGTTCTAGAAACATGAATAAAAGGAACCATTTTTTAAATTTTGTAACCAGAGTTCTAGTTGAAAAGCTCAATATTAGTATAAAGTATATTTCTTTGGAGTAAATAACTATCTTTACTCCTGTTTAATAATTTGGGCATTATCAGATTCCAATTATTCTGGAGTAAAACAAATGCATATCATAATTTTGGAAAAAAATATTAAGCAAATTAAGCTGACGGTGAATTAGACACACAAGATAAGGAAAATAGCATCATCATAATCTCGGGAATCTGAAGACAGAAAATAAATTCCTGAATTTTGGAAGAACAAACCTCTCAGCCCTTGCTTTCCTCTTTTCTTCTTCCGATATTTTTGCTTCTCCTATTCCAGAAGAGGTAGGTTTTGGAGTACCATTTGCTAACTCACCAATTCTGTCAATAAAACATACCCAAAGGTAATTCCTGTCAATTAAGAGATTAAACATATTGACTGATAAGATTGGGGACCATGTGCACTGACCATTCAATACAGAAATTACTTCCATAGCTACTAATCACTTTAAATATTAGCACCAGAAATGACAGTCCACCAAACTTAAAACACCATTATGACCAAACATTGTTTAAAATAAAATACAACATATATTTAACAGAGATGATGAACATTTAAGTTAAACAAACATAAGCCTTGAAAATTCCAGAATCCCTAGAACCTAAATCATACAACAAGATTTTTCCACCAATCCGAAGGGTGGCATTCTAGGTCTGCAGCAGTAATTAGTGCCAGAACAAAAAGCTAATCATATATACTATACAGAGATTATCCACTGCACTCCATGCCTTCGAGGACCAACCATTTTTGCTAGCTACAGTATCAGTATGCGTCTTGAGAATGATCTGTCATGATCTGTCACGCATGAGGTGTTGCCCTCTGACTGAAGAATCAATGTAAACAGGGTTTTCATAGTATCCAAAACGTTACAGGAGCTTCACTGGTTCATGGATAATCCTCACGGCCAAAAAAAATTTTTGATATATTCTCCAATGATATTAACTGAGCTCAGAATTTTTACATTGTGATCAGGATTTAGTTATAGAGATCATATGCTGTATAGAATTCTGGTTTTGTTCAACACTACCAGTGGTTGCATCACGTTTTGAATGGGTTACATTCTTTCAACGATTGTGATTTGTAACCTTTCCTATTGGGTTGAAGATCCACATGTGTCCTCGTAGTTGGGAGGTAGTGTGTGGCACTTGTAGAGGCAAGATTGACTCTGATAACCATTACCTTGGAGGAAGATAAATGGTCCAGGATTCATGTTGGGACCTCTCAAGGGAATATCAACTCCAACACTTTGTATGACTGATAGTTACTAGACTCTGATAACCATTACTTTAGAGAGAGATAAACAGTCTAGGATTCATGTTGGGACCTCTCAAACGAATATCAACTCCAACACTTAGTATTCCTAATAAGTCATTGAAGTGGAAGTTGGATTCACAATCACTGCATGGTGCCTTCATAACCAATGCCAAAGTTAATTTGGGTTGCCAGGATATGTAATACATTTTTATTTGGGAACTGAAATAGGTCAACATGGAGTCAAGATCTGAAACACTGATTCACATTTGTTGGAGAAGGAAAATATGGAAGTCAAACTGCCAACCAAAAATGGAAGCTCATAAATAGCCTCAAAGTTGTTTTGTCTAGGATTATATAGAAGTCAAACTGCCAACCAAAACTAAAACTGGTAGCTCATGTATAGTATCAAAGGTGGCTTATTTAACTATTTAATGCCTTCTTAACGTTCCAAAGTTTTCTACAGTTTCAATAGTTCCAAAAGTATAGTTGGGCATAAATTTGAAAGGAAACATGTCTTACTGGCTCTTGGCCCTCAAGTCTATGCATGGAGATTGAATTTCAAAGATTGTAGATGAATGAAAATAAAGCTTATGTTGTGTAGTGGCATTATGGCTTCTGTGTTATTTAAATTTCTGTTGTGCGTAAATAATTGATTTGCTTCCAGAATTTGTGCACTGACTATTTGCGATGGTTATCATAGGTGTGGGTCAAGTGAATCTAACTTGAACTGACTAGTAAACTCATATAACCATATAACCTATGATGGAGGTTTAACAAGACCATTTTCAAATTTCAACAATGCTATCATGCCAATCAGGTGATTTTATAGCATTTTCTTATTTAGCTATACTGCACCAACATAACTATTCAAAAAAGGGTTACCACAGCTCTGAATCAAGAGAAGCTACTTAAACTGGACCAATAAATTCCATGTAAACATAATCTCTGAATGAGGTTCAACAGGACCATTTTCCAATTTCAACCATGCTATCATGTCAATCAGGTGCTTTTATAGCATTTCTTGTACTGCAGAAACATAATGATTCAAAATAGAAATCATCAAAAGGCTTTTTATAACATAGTAAAGCTCAAGGAAAAAAATGCTACCATATATTTCTAGATTTTCAATCAAACATGGTAATATAAAATTCAGGCTTCAACAAATACTTTGGGTCTTAAAGCTTCATACAATGCACTATAAGCTTATTTATCCAACTTCGTTTTTTTCTTGAATCAGGTAGCAGTAACACTAAGTTACATTGAGTTGACAAGACAACAGCAAAATTTTAAATTGAAAAACTTCAAAATTTTGCTCACAAACAAGTAACACACATTCCAAGTTATCCTAAGGCCTTGTGCAGCAATTATCCCCAAATTACCCCTTTCTAACAAGAGGCAAACATAAGAAATACATCAACTAAAACATGCAAGGTAAATATACTGAATGTCAGTTTTTTTGTTAATCTTCACATATCCTATAGACCTGCATCTCCTAGAAAGCAAGGTTGTCTTACTGTCTATGTAATATTACTTTAGGAAGGTTAACTGACCTTTGCTTTATGAATAGCCCTTTAGCCTTTATCTATAGAGAAGTCTTTAATACATTTTATTAAATAATAATAAAAATATATAATGAGACAACAAAAATTGTCACAAAAAGACAGACATAGTAAAATGCAACAGAGAAGACAGCATGATAATCAGGAAACTTGCATAGGTAAATTGTAGTCACGGTCCGGAAGTGTTGGGTAATTCCAGATTATGTAAGGTTGACTCGTGCATTTTATTTCCAAAGCACTGCAATTCTCTATCATATATTTTACTCGCCAATATTTGCCCGCTGTGAATACATCATTCTTTCTGCTAAAATTAAAATATTTCAGTGGATGGTATGTATTTTATTTGCGGTACATTCATGCCTTAATCTATAAATCTGATTCCAATTGCTGAGCACTCTAGTGTTGCAAACACAAGCTCAATATCTCTCTTAGAGCACTGAAATTTTTTCCAATATTATTTTAATTTGCAGGTTGCTTACCTAATTGGAAAAGACAAAGGAATACACAACAAACACCCATGCAAATTAGAAGGCTCCAAGTACACCAGAGCCATGGCTGTAGCTAGTGTGACTTTCTTCTTTGTCTAAAATGGATCTGGTTGAAAATTTTCACAGCATGGGTTTTCATCTGGACGCTGCAAATGGGAATTCCGTTATTGAACAAGATCATTTAACATTCTGGAAGAAGATGAAGTCAAACATACCATAGGAACTGCAAGAATCAACAAATGAGAAACTAATAATCACAGGGATCTTACTTGTAGCATTTTGAGCATTAATGATCAAACGAATCACACCAGCAGTGCCAAAACACCAACAGAAGAATGGGGCACATGTGTGTGAAAATAAAGTTGTAACTGTGAGATTTGTCTGAGGGAATTTCACCAAATAAAGAGGAGGTTCCTAATATGTAACAAGCACAATAATCACTTGGAATTCAAGATATTTAACATTTATGAATATCCAGCTACCATCCTAAGATATATCTGAGGAAATTTTCCCAAATAAAGATGACAACATAAGATGTGATCAATGAGGCAGGCACCAGTTGAGGCACCAATGTACATGCAGTCATCACCTTGATTGCTTTACTAGTCTAATCTTATGACAGTCTGGTCACTTCACTTGACAAAGGGCCCATATTAACCTTGCATAATCTCCATACTACTGCAAGAGAAGACATGAAAGAAATATTCAAAGTTGATAACAAAAAAACATAGTTTTCTTTCAGCAGGTGGGAACAAAAAGTTCAAGAAAAAGTTTGCTGATCTGATACAAAAATGAGATTCACTTGCAATTAGACTTTTTGTTGCTAAAATAACAAGGTATAGATGCATTTAATGCAGAAAGCAAGGGCACCACCACAGGAACATTGGAAAAGGATTTCAGTTGAAAAAGAGGATAAAGAAAATCTGGCAATTTCATTTGTTTCCAATATTTCAGATTCTTCTAGAGGTTCCTAGGCTCCAGGGCTGCTACTTAACAAACGTCCCTGTGAACAAAGCAATTCATTTCATTCACCAAAGTTCCAAAGAGTTTTTATCTTGAGTAACAATAGGAATCATAAGTAGTCAGTTAAGTATGGAATGACAAAACTAGATTGCCCACAAATTCCCTACATCAAAAGACACTACATTTAGTATGGAATGACAACAAATGATCTCTTAAGCATCTTAGAATGTTCACACAGGTGTGGATACATACCAGTAAAAGAGGGCATGCACTTGATGACAAAGTTGCCCAACGTATCATGACTGGTTACAACTTAGAATTTGAAGGGATATAATATCTTATAATCAGATCAAACTTGAATTGATTGTCAAGGGGGGTGTGAATTTCGATGGATATTCACAGGTGAATAAATCAATGGAAGTTGAAGACATCGTATGGAATGGCAACAAATGATCTCTTGAGGATCTTCAAATGTTCGCATAGATGTGGCTATATACCAGTAAATGAGGCACACACTTGATGACAAAGTTGTCAAACGTATCATGATTGGTTACAAAATTACAACTTAGAATTTGAATGGAAATAATGCCTTATAAGCAGATCAAACTTGAATTGATTGTCAATGGGGATGTCACTTTGACAGGTAAATGAGTCAATGGAAGTTGGAAGACATGAGACACATGAAATGAAAATCCAAGTCTACTAAATGTGGCTTAAAACGCTCGGAGACAATAACAATAACACTATGGGATGAACAAGTTGTAGATAACCCAAAAGTGGTTGACCATTCTCCACTTTGAAGGTCAAGTAAAGCACGTAAAGCTATCCAAAAGTAAAGAATTCTTATGTTATGAGACAATTCCAAGAAATGGAGGCTCTAAAATACCATCAAGCATGAACAACGCCAAGTTGATTCCAAGAAATGGAGGCTCTAAAATGACATCAAGGATGAAAATTTAATCAGGTAAATAAGTCCATAGGAGTTGAAAACATGAAATCAAGGCAAATCAAAATGAATGATGGTCCAGGTTTAGTAAATGAGCCCTGAAATATCAAATACCAAGCAACAAGAAGCCATGTATTACAATGTAAAAATCAACAGGATCAACAAAATAGTATATCAACCAATAGTGACCGATCACAATCAATTTGAAGTTCTACTTGAATGTCTAAACCTCTAGCCAGAAAGCCTTGAAATATTATGGGCATGCATTCTACATATCACAACCCTTAGTCATGGATACAAGCCCTTAAAAACCATCATGCAGTTGAATGAAGTATAACTAACTGATGCCAAAAGGTATGTGACCCTTAACCACACTTCCATATGGCAGGAAAGCTAGATGGAAACACTGTTTAAATTGAAATTCAAAACAGATGGTACCAAGCCTGTTCAGTAACAAAAGAGTTACACCCAAGATAAACAGATTAACTACAATGATAATGTTCTCTCTTTGTAAGGAAGAAATCATTCACTGTTGATGGAAACAGTAGCATTTAACTAATAGGTTGCACTTGGGTCTAGACTCCTCTAGCCAAAAAGATTGAGAGAAGTGTTATCCTCTCCAACCAAGTCCAATTCCTGTAAGAGACTACCCTTGGAATGTGATAAAGGCAGGTTTCTCCAGGATGTACATTTCACCTAAAAAAGCTGGCATAAGAACATATGTGGGCTCGAAGGAATCATCAAAAACATGTTTGGATTTGTCCCTAATAAAATATCCAAACTTTTAATAAAATATTTAATTGTAGATGTATAAATCTTATTAATAGACAAGGAATTGAATACCTAAATTTCAGAATGATAACTCTCGATAAACAATTATCTATCCATCTCTGCACAATGATGTTTCTCATATTGAGAAAATTGGCTAACATGCAAATTTCCTTCAAATTGAAACTCTAGGAATGCATATGATTCATCAAACAGTTGATCATGCAAAGAAGGGAGTAACAAGTCCTATGACATCATGCAAATTTAATGAGCAATAATTATTACAGTCCTATGCAATCTTGGATGGACAGATCCTGTAGTAGCTTATGTCAACACTTACATGTGTTTGAACTTTGAAGGTACTGCTGATTTGCAGGTACCCAAATTCTTGTTCAACCCATCAGTGATAGAAAACCCAACCTATGAATGTTGGAATTTTAATGTTTCATTATTTTGCATGATAACTAAGCATAGCGAAAGAAAACATTCTATGGTGAAGTTTTAAGGTCATTGCACTGGATCAATGATTTCAAGTAGCACCCTCATTTTGCACATGCCACAGTAGAGTAGGAAAGGAATAAACTCCTTTGAGCAACAATGTGGCATGAATAAGCTCCCTTGATCACTAAATTTGATTTCATGTTGTCATAAATAGAGGACTTGTCTTTTGCTTTGTAAAAGACAAAATTGTGTGGTGCTTTTACTAGAAGGGGAGGCCATTCCCATATATACATGACAAAATTCTAAGACTCTCATGCACTCCCAAGAAGAGAACATCTCTAAGTTGGAGCCTGTGTTACCCCCTATTTTGGCATAGGGTTAACACTAGGGAATTATCAAGAGTTAACCAATTTGATGTTGGGAGGTTGGATATAGAAATGTCAGCTTAGAGCTATGTTGCTCGGAGGTTGGATATAGAAATGTTAGCTATGGTGAAGGATCAACTTGTTAAGGTCTTCTATGTTACGAAGAATATGCTCACAATGGTCTTTGTGAGGAGTCGCTCAAATTGTTGCTCAGAATGGTCTTTGTGAGGAGTCGCTCAAATTGTTCAATCAGATGCAATAGAATGGGATGAAAGTGGATAATTTCACCTTTTCCACTGCTTTTGCAGCATGCACTAGTTTAGGATGCAATTCCATATAATCATCATTAAAGTTAGGCTAGACTCAAATATTTTTGTGGAGAATGCTCTTGTTGACCTGTATGCCAAATTCTATTATTGACCCGTATGCCAAATGTGGCAGCATAGAAGAGGCATGCTTAGTCTTTGATAATATGTTTGAACAGAGGGACTTTTCCTGAAATACAATGATTATTGGATATGTTGAACATGTTTATGGTGAAGAAGCACTACATGATCTCAGTGGGTTATGAACCTACACTGTTGATGTTGAAGGATGAATGAGATGGAGTGGAAACAAATAGGGAAGGTGCATCAACAAGCTGCAAATAATCTGAAATTTCCTTTGGATGAGAATTTGAAACTATAGAAAGGCTCATAATTTGGACATGCATTCAGGATTGCAAAAAAAGAGCAACAAAAAGTGCAGAAGGAGTTGAATACACAATTTATTGTTTTAGAAACAAGAAACAATAGTATCAATTTCCCAAATGCAAAACAAAAATGGCTTAGGGAGCAATGGTATCAGCTCCAGAAGTGGCAAAAGAGATTAAACATCAAATAGTTGAGAAAGAGCATTTGATGAAAGAATATGTAGATTCCTTTGGGTCTATGGAAAATTTACTTCTTGCATTCACGTGAGATAAATGGTTTCGACAATATTCATTTAATAATCTTGAAGTTTCTTTGAAGAATCTCATAAGTGCTATACAAGCAACTCATAAGTCTCCAAAAAAAATTATTGATCGAGGCCCTAAGGGCAAGTATGTTGTTTTGGGCGAATATGACAAAGATTTGACCGAGATGGCTAGGCAAGAACCTAAGTGTGGCATCATTTTATGTCTATGGAGCATCAAAGAGTGCTCCATGGAAGGAACATCATCCTAGAATTCTCTATGGTGTGGGTACAAGCAAGTTAAGATAATTTCAAGAATGGATTCCTAAGAACTCTCCTGTGGTGATTCTATCTCAAGCATGATCCTACGTTGGGAGAAAAAACCTTGGTGAATTCACTATTAACACAGTTTTTCATAGCTTTAATTGAATCTTGGTCAAAATCTTACACTCTTGCCTGATTGCTCCACTTTCTAGGTTGAGTCTATCAACTTTTCTTTTAGCTTTTGAGATCCCATTTTGATTTGATCTATGATGCCATCTTTCAATCTATACATTTCATTCAACTTGAGATCATCAATCACAAAAACAACATCAACTATAGTCAATATAATCCTTTATCTACTTTTCCCATGCCTGAAAGGTCAAGCCACACAGGGCAAAATCCATTTTAATGTTTATTTTCCACTTGTTTCATGATAAATAAAATTCACATATGAAAAGAAAGATGTGTTTACAACATCCTAGATTAATGACACCAAAAGAAAAAATACACTCCACTAGTAACCATAAAATTTTAATAGGGCAGCAAGGAATTACAATTATGAGAAAAGGCAAATAAAGAAGGATCAAAAACAAAGAAACAGTTAAAATAGTGAGCAAATGAGAATGCTATTAAGCCTAATTGATCAACCTAGGACACCCAAGGTAAGATTCGTTCACTAGTGAGGTCAGAAGAGTTTATCCCAACCACTAGGTTTCATTGTCACTATGGTCCGTGCCACCCAAATGGCATAACACGAAAGCCCTAGACCATTTTGGCAGAATATTTACCATTCAGACCCGTCACCTAAGCTAATAGAAGTCCCTCATGGGAATGTTTCTTGCAACGATTCCTATAATTAAACAATAAAAATAAAATTTTGTTAGCTACCTCTTGAGTGGATTTAGTAGCCTCTAGAAGCTTCTCCTCTATAACAGAGCCTTAATCCTGCTCGTCTGAGTGCACGGTCATCTCTTCAGGATCCAATTTCTTTGCTTTGAGACTCTTGGGAATATGGGTCCAGGCAAATCCCAGGCCCGTTTTGGGTCTCTAGAATTTTTAGGGATGACTGGATCATCACAATCCATCTGTGCTAGAGCATCTGGCTGGCAACCACCTACGATCTTAGGAGATTTTATTTCCTTGTTGTAATCAATGTATTCTTGCTCTCTTATCTACTTCTTCGCTAATTTTTGAATTGGAAAGGCACATGTCGTCATCTTCTTTGGTGAAGCCATTGTTGCCCATGCCTTTAGCTTAATCTTCCTCCATGGAATCTTGAACATATAGCCTATTGAACACCTAGTTTTTCTTGTCTAGAAGTATTTTGAAGTGGAAAAGGGAGATGGAGGGTTGGGGATGGGCCATCACCCAGGAATGTGGTGAACCTTGTGCAAATTCCCTCTGTAGAACGAAATCACCACGATTGGAGGAACCGAGAATCCAATCTCTTGATTCAACCAAATGTATCATATCATACCCTAACCAAAACTCAGTTCATATCTAAAGCAGGTCAGCACTGAGGAAAATCTTTGACTACATTTGACCACTAATCTAGACAGGATAAGATTGTTGATGTTTAAAGGCAGAATTCTAAATCATGTCTTTGGCATTTGGACAATGATACTAATCATCACCTTGGCAAGTCAATAATGTTTCTATCAGCTCTCTCTCTCTCTCTCTCTATTGTACATTTGATTTGAATAATAAGAAAAATTGTTCAAGGGTTTTCCCCATTTTGGGGTTTTTCCCTCACTTGTGCCATATTCTCTTGTTCTTCTGTCTTGGCTTGTCTTCAACATTTCTCATTAATGTTCTTTCTGTTGAAAAGTGTAACTAGGTCGGTCTTCATGTTGGCTATGTAATTATGTATTTATGAAAAGAAGAAGACAAAGATAATAAAGTGTATTTTTGGTGTACTTGCTTCATGGGTTTCATGAGAAAGATTTTATTAAGTAGATGGAATTCTTCTTGATGTTCATTAGGTTTGAGTTAAGTGTCAAATCTACTCTAGCTATATGCTCTAGGATCTTGTGAAAGAATCTCACAACAGTCCTCAATGCAATGATGAAAAACAAGCCTCAAAATGCAAGAAATGAAGTACCTCATCAATGCTGAGATAAACATTATCTAGTCAGCCTCACTCACAGCTATATGGTCGGCTTGCTCATATGGTATGTAGTCACAACTGAGGAAATCAATGCGGATACCTCTGATTATACAATTCGGATATCTTCTGAAGCTTTTTGATAGGTTCCACAGTTCGGATACTTATCACATTTTGGATTCTACTTCAGTGCATATGGAGAAAAAGGCGCGGTTAAGGTCTGTGATATGATGCGAAGAAGGAATACTATTTAGCGAACATAAAAGAGCTTTAGTATATCTCTGTCTTGGGTCTTAAAATATTGGTTAAGTTCTACAGCATGATAAAGGTCTCTGCAAGGAGTGCAGAGAGAAGGCATTGTTACAGTGCAAGATATACACAGCGTAAAAGAAGGCCAGCTCAACCATGATACAGTCATGGTGATGATTAGTACAAAGATGATGTTCAGTAGAACTCTCGGTGATGGAATATGCTACACGGTGCTACATGGTGCTACAAAGGAGGATGAGTGTGTCTTGGTCTAGGAGAGGCAGTTTAGGTCAAGGTTTGTCATGGTCATTGTAGTCATCAGGTGAAGAATCTATAAGAAGAGATTTGCGGGTTTTCCCCTCAAGAGGAGGGTTTTAGCCCTGGCTTAGAGCCTAACTATTGTGTCACTGATGTTATTGTTTTTTATGGTTGTTTGATGTTTTAAATGTAATCATAATAATGAACGAAGATGATAAGTAAGAAGTAACTCAAACAACTATCATGTATGAGAATTTTCATTAACTCTTGCCCTACCTAATTCTCAACACTTTCGTTAGTTACTGTCATATATTTTTTAATGTAATTGATAATGGATTAATGGGCTCATGATTGAATGAAGTAACTATCCTAAGAAAAGAACATGTTTCCAAAATTAACATGGAATCAGAGCACAGGAGAGAACAATCCCAAGCTCAAAGAGATTACAATCACTCAGAAGCATCTGAAGAGTTTCATTGGTACCTCTATCCCTCTGTGTTAGGGATCAAGAATGTCAAATCTGTGGTATTTTCTTAAGGCCTTCTACTAGCCCTAATCAGTGGACATGGGGTCCAATCCAAGAGCAACTCAAATATGATGAGCGAAAGTTGAAAGTCATCAAGGTATGTTCCAGTAATATATTTTCCAAGGATTATTTATCAGTCCCATTCAGACTGTATCTTCATTATATTTGAAGCAGAGTTTCTTGACCATAAAGTCACAGTCCTGGGCATAACACATGGATACCAAATCCTAGGTCTTCTGGGCATGATCACTATGATCACTGTTTGTATCAGCAGTTCAGTATTCTCTTTAGTTTGACTCTTTTAGTGTGCCTTTAAGAATACTTCGTTTTGAAGATATAAATCCTCTGTGATAAGGTCTTGTCACTATGGTTCCCTGCTTGAAGGGTTAAAGTGATTGTTCGGAAAAATCATATCATCAACAGGCCGTGTTTCTCTGTGATCCTTGAATGGATCTCATCCTCTAAGAATTATCACTATGACAGGGAAATCTCTGTCCTAGTGCAGTATCATATATGGTATCACTCAGTTAGCTTGGTTCCTCTGAAGAAGGCATTGCTCAATCTCTTATATCTTGGTTCCTACTAGTTTACTCTCAATTGAAATAGCCCCACAGTCTATGTGAACATCTTGTATGGTTCTCCCTTTGCAATCTCAAGTTCTCAACACGTGAAAAGTATGGCTGCACCATATATATATATACAAGTTATGGCAATCAGGGTATAGGTTCGGGATATTATAAACATCATCTCAGGCATGTAAGATGATCTATATTTACTCCTGTTATGACTCTGAGTAATCATATATTCTGCAGTAAGTGTGTCCTCCTATCCCTCTTCAATATAGTTTTCAATTGGCATGACATCATATTTTTAGGCAGACCATTATTAATATACATATGTTCAGTCAGCCTTGAAAGAAGAATTGAGATATGCATTGCTGTTCAAATCAGTCATGGCATTCTGTCAAAGTTTTTGGAAGTTCTAATGATAAGGCTTGCTTCCAATCTAAGTGGTGGAAAAGTCATGGCCATAGATTGTATGTTGACAATCTTCTCCATACAAAAGGAGGCTAGCAAAGGAGTCATAGGACAATGAATCATCAAGGCTCATCATTATTGTGGATAATGGCATAAAAATGCATCTATACAGAATATATGCATCTGTATGAGACCCTTGATTTGCTCAATCCACATCAGCTTATACACTTCTTAGCCAACCTGTTAAAGTTTCTTTTAGTTACAGTGGGTACACACTGAGTATAGACTTTTTTGGGTTACATTCGTAAGCAAGATAGCTTCTGGCATCAAGTTGTGGAGATGTTTTCATTTTGTTTAACAGAATTAATCTTCGTTCAGAGCAGAGGTTCAACTGGATTCATGTCAGTCACAGAAGTCCTGCGTCTCTCAAAGGTAACAAACTTGGAAGTTTGAAAGATCTGAAATATAAGTCTGCACAGCAGAGATGCTTGGTTATATCAGCTCCTCTATGGCACTTCTGTGCTCTCCTTTCCATCATGCAATATGCACGATACCATGTCAGTCTAAGAAGAAGCGATAGGGATTCCACGGCAAAAGAAACTACAACACATTTGAAGCTTTCAATATTAAAGAACTGCTTGGAGAAAAAGTGCATGGCACTTTGGAACAGTTCTACCGCTATCAACAGAGGTGCCTCAATAAATAGTAAAGATCGAAATCTTGAGTTTATACGACATTCATTAAGATTCATTTTCGAAGAGTAGCAAACAGAAATCATTGCAATTTCATATACCCTAAAAAATCGAATTATATTTTCATTGAGGAGGATTTAGAGAAAGTGTGTACATACCTGGTCAAACTTTAAGGTAACAAGAGCGATGTGTGAGGAGAGGCCAAAAGTAAAAGCAATTGAGGAACCAGATCCATGGAAGAATAAAAAACCCCCATAGAAGGAATTGCGAGCCCCCTTCAAAAAATCGTCCAGATGGGTGATTCTGAGAGCGTCATCTACAGTGGGCCACCATATCATGACCATGTAATCTGCTTGCCAAGTGATTCATCATACATTTCTTTTTCTTGTCATTTGATGTCAGGGTCGAGTTGGGTTAAGCTTGTGCAGAAAAAGAGCTTGAAGCTCATTCAATGAACTTGCACAACTGATAGATCAAAAACCCGACATGAAAGCACGGTGATAAAATTGAAACAGAGTAGTTTACCTTGTTTTATGAATTAAATAATTGATTTCCTACTGGCGGGAATCATAGGGCGGGACATCGGAATTAAAATGAATGAATATGTTGTGAAATTATGCAATTAAAATTTGACCAAGGGAAATAAGGGTATAATAAAATAGGATGTGTAGTAATTACTTAAATCACTATTATATATTTAAATTATTAAGGTGACACATTTTTATGAGTAAAATTATAAAATACTATGGAATAATTTAGCATAGGAATTATGGCTAAAACATTTAAGAGTTAGAATAGAGTTTTTAAGTGATCACAATAAAAATAATACATATTAGAGATATATACATAGATCATATATATCAAGTTAAAGTGATCGCTAAAGCAACATCTTCCTACACCTAGTGTCCTAGATGGCCAAGGTAAGGTGTCGTCAAACCAATTATACAGTCATTCGTATATCTTAATTGGAAAATTATTAATGTCACAAGAATCACAAGGGTTGATATGTCAATCAAAATTTAAAGTTATCCTCTAAAAACTCATATAGAAAGTGGGGTAACAAGTCCTATGACATCCAACCTGTGATTTGCAATGGGAAATCCTCAACAGTCTCTTTGGAGAAATAATGTCTCATTAAGGGGTTCAATAAGAGGTATGAGGCCCGACCAATTTGATAGTTGAAGAAGTTTGAATATTGGCTTGTCAATTTTGGCCCTAAGTAGGCAAGGCAACATGGAAGGAGGTGACCCCCTTGGAAAAGTTCAAAAGGGGAAGGCCACATAAGGTCTTATATAAATATCTAAATCCAAGGACCTCCCTCATAAAAATAGTTAGACATGTATTGAAAGAAAGTAGATAACGACCATCTAAATCTTGATAAAAGAAAATAGAACATCCCTTGAATCCATAATAAATGGAGCATCTACATATGAGGTGATCCTATAACTCAATGTTGTGTATATGGCAAAGCTAGAATATGTTATTGAGAAGAGGAATATCATGATGTCATTAGTTTCAACTAGACACTAATGTAAACCCACTTTGAAACCACCAAGGGGGATCTGAAGGGCAACATCTAGTGCCCTAGTGTGTATGAGGGTTTAAAAATAAGGCCCCCTCTTATTTGCATGAAGTGTTCCTAGTACAAATCCATCTTAGTGTCAAGGCCATGAAAAGATGAAGCTCAAGTACTAAGTTTATTGTTTATAAATAACCTCTTTAACAACTTGACACAGACATATAATGATGTCATTTACATTGGAGGTGTATGTCACTTGATCATGTTACAACTTTAATCGCTCCCCCACAAAAAGGTGTTATGCTCCCTTGTGATGATGCATCAACCCTAATGGAGAACAATCTCGTGATGTAAAAGAAATTTAAACATGATGTAACTTTAATAGTGCCTTACATTCAGCCCTTGGCTCACCACTCATGGCAAATGTGAGGCTATTTCAAGCATTGATGTGGATAATATCATTTTATTTTCTCTTGTGTATAGTATTCTACATTGACACAATTGTGCTTTTTTAGCAAACAAAATATTTGTATCAAGGGTTAGCTCCTTGTGCATTGGGGTTGAAGAGGTTGCGTCATTGTGAGTGATCTATTCATTGCCAACTCCTTATGTGGGAGAGCACTACAAGCTCCATGTCAACATGAAGTGTAGATATTGTGAGCAATTCTTATTGAGGTTTTGAAAATTATCCAGTTGTTCCACATTTGGTATACATGTTAATAAGGGCATTACCCACAAACACACACCCTCGAGACCAACACCTAGTTCTCTAAAAATCAAATGGTACCAATATTCTTAGTTAGAGGTGAAGGATTCTCCTAAGAGGTTATTTTGTTGGTTTGATGTGTTGTTTTTTACCTTGGATACTAAGTGGTGAAGGGATTCAAGGGTTAAGAGTTAAGGGCCAAGGGCTTGGGGGGAAAGGGATTTAGGGGTTAAGGGCTTAATAATTAAGGGATTTAGGTGTTAGGGGTTAAGGGGTTAGGTTTTAAGGTGTTTAGGGGTTATGGGTTAAGGTTTAAGGGTCATGAGTTAAGAGAATAAGGGGTTAGTGCTTAGGGGGTTCATAGATTCTACATTAGGAGTTAATGGCTTGAGGTTTAATGCATCAAGGGGTTGATGGATTATGAGTTATGAGTGTATGGTTAAGAGATTATGGCTTCGGGGTTAAGGGATAGGGAATTTAGTGGTTATCGGTTAATGGCTTATTCGTTGTGATAATGGGGCCCCTAATCCCCTTATCACCACTATCGGGGGTTCCTCTTTCAATTCCTCTTGTTACCTTCCCTCCAGGCCCCCTAGCCCCTATGAAATTAGGTCTTAATCCCCATTTTCATTCTCTAATGTGTGGATTATAGATATTATTAAATCATGCTTGGACATCCCACTTCTACCCACCCATGCTACATGTGTGTCCCCTAGTCCTGTTCAATACACCACAAAATAATCCTCCCACCTTTTCGGTCATATCATTCAACTTATCTTAATATTGTGGGTGAAATTGGTGTTTATGTTGTAAAGTGAACAAAGAAAAAATTTACTTGTTTTCTCTTTTGAGAAGATGTAGAAATTGATTGTCATGATTGGAATGTGCATGCATCAATCTACATTGGGTTGTTTTTCGAGCTTAGACATGAATAATCATTCGGTCATACTCCATACTATCGATGGAATCTAGTATCACAAATGTATCGATGGGAATTTTGAGAGATTCTTTTGAAAGGTTGTGTGTTGTGGTGTTTAGCTCCTGGAGAATGTGTGTGAAAGACAGCTAGTCCAAATAGTTGGGGGGATCTATGATATCCTATAGGATGGGATGTAGGTAGATGTTTTCTATCGTGAATTATTGACCCAATTGATCATGATTTTTTAATCCCCCATGATCTATCGGGATTTGACTCTTTTGATGGATGTAATTTTCAGAAGTGTATAAAGAGCAATGGAATCAACTCAGCTGTTGGAGCCTTAACTTTGGGTATACCTTACTTTCTCTCTATAAGACTGGGAGAGGAAGAGTACCACACCCACTTTGCAGCTAGGTGGGATAACTTGTGCAACACCATCAAAGAAGTCACAAGGGCATCCAAGAGGGAGTGGAGAAATTACCGGAATCCATTATTTTTGTGGTTTAGGATGAATCTTGTCTTCTAAACACTATTTTTTATCAATTCAATTGTGATCTTTGTTAGAATTTCTCGTGAAAAAAATGTGTTGTTGTTCCAATCCCACCAGATATGGCTGATTAGAATGCATGGGAAACCTTTATAATAATCTTCCATGATATTGAGTAACTAATTTTTGAAATTTTCTTCCAAGTTTTAGATAGGACCACGAGCCTATCATGTTCAATTTTGCAAGGGTGGTGGTGATCATGACCTGCACTGTGTTGGGAGAGGAGATAAATAAGTGTGAAGAAATATCATCAAATGACTTTTCTAAAGGATAGATGTTGGGTTGATTCGTAAACTATCATGGATATTTTTCGTGAACAAAATGTGTTGTTGTTCCAATCCCACTAGATATTGTTGATTAGAATGCATGGGAAACCTTTTTAATAATCTTCCATGATGTTGTGTAACTAAGTTTTGAAATTTTCTTCCAAGCTTAGATAGGACCATGAGCCTATCATGTTCAATTTTGCAAGGGTGGTGGTGATGACCTGCATTGTGTTGGGACAAGAGATAAATACGTGTGAAGAAATATCATCATATGACTTGCATAAAGGATAGACGTTAGGGTGACTCGTAAACTATCATGGATATTTCTTGTGAACAAATCTGTTGCTATTCCAATCCCACCAAATATTGTTGATTAGAATGCATGGGAAACCCTTTTAATAATCTTCCATGATGTTGTGTAACTAAGTTTTGAAATTTTCTTCCAAGCTTAGATAGGACCACATGCCTATCATGTTCAATTTTGCAAGGGTGGTGGTGATGACCTGCACTGTGTCGGGACAAGATATAAATAAGTGTGAAGAAATATCATCATATGACTTGCATAAAGGATATATGCTGAGGTGATTCGTAAACTATCATGGATATTTATCGCGAACAAAATGTGTTGTTGTTCCAATCCCACTAGATATTATTGATTAGAAAGCATGGGAAACCTTAATAATAATAATCTTCCATCATGTTGTGTAACTAAGTTTTGAATTTTTCTTCCAAGCTTAGATAGGACCACGAGCCTATCATGTTCAATTTTGCAAGGGTGGTGGTGATGACCTACATTGTGTTGGGACAACTAGAGATAAATAAGTGTGAAGAAATATCATCATATGACTTGCATAAAGGATATATGTTGGGGTGATTCGTAAACTATCATGGATATTCCACTAGACAATTCATCATAACAGAATAGATAAAACTATATTTAAAAATGAATGAATAAGAGTTTGTGACAGGAAGTGTCAGTGAGTTTCAGGTGTGCTAAGGAGGGAGTGACGTCAAGGCATGCTAGGTAGTGTTAAGGCATGCTAGAGGCCATGGAAACGTGCCAAGATGTGCCAGGTGCCAGGGTGTGCCAATGCATGCCAGGGCGGAGTGTTTGGGAGTGCCAAGGAAAAACAAGGGAGCACTAGTGTCAAATGCATGGAAATGAATGAATAAGAGTGTGTGACAGGGAGTATCAACGAGTTCTAGGTGTGCTAAGGAGGGAGTTTAAAGGTACACAAGTTAGTGCCAAGGAATGCTAGAGTGCCAGGGCGACATGCTAGGATGTGCCAAATGCTAGGGTGTGTCAATGCGTGCTAGGGAGTGCCATGGAAACATAAGGGAGAACTAGTTCAAAATGCTTGGTAATGAATGAATAAGAGTGTCTGATAGGGAGTGTCAGTGAGTTTCAGGTGTGATAAGGAGGGAGTAGCAAGGTTACATGTTAGGAAATTCCAAGGTAAGCTAGAGTGCCAGGGCATGTCAGGGAGTGTTAGTGTGCAAACCCTTCTTCATTATATTACAAACTGCAATACAACAGGCTAGAGCTCTTGTACCATGGATCGTGACCCTTTACAATCACACTGATAAAAGGAATAAAACTAGGGATTGGTGTTAATCCTTTGACAACAAATCTATCATGAACAAGACAACACTTGACCTACTTGTTGATGGTGGCCACACACAACCCTTTCAGTCCACAAGTTTAATGAGAGCACCACAAGTTTAATGTTTGGAGAACAAGGGGCCACCCCCTTGTCCAACACTTTTGATGGGTCCCATGCATCATTATGGCACTCATGGACCCCAGTATGCCTCCTAGAAGGCCCTAAGACATTAGTTGACCTCTTATGAGGCTTATTATTCCATGTATGAGATAGTTTGGTGGGATTGTCACCAAAATTTAGGGTTACTTGCATAATATTTTATGTTTAGGGGCTAATGTAGGCCCATAAGCTAATTCTACCAACTCCTAATCAATGTATAAATAGGAGTTAGTTGGATTCATTTGTATCATCACTTGATTTGGGATCTTTCTATCTTTAGAGAACTTCACATTTTTCCTTGGAGGACTATTTTGGATGATGGATGCATTTTGATGTATGGATTTGGGCTATTTTTATCTTGGAGATTTTCTTTTGCAAATGTGAAGCTGGTTGGATATACTCTCTAACATTGTGAGTGAAAATTTAACGCTATTCTTGTTGTTGTTGCATACTATTGAATTTCACTATAACTAGGGTTAATTGTTGCATGATGGAAATGTGGAATTATGTGTCTATTTATCTTATTTAATGTATGGGCCATTGTTGGATGAATGAAATATCTTAGAGATCATTTTATCTCAATAAACTTGCACCACTTGTATGAAGTATAAATGCTTGAAGGTCACTTTTCGTTTTCCTCTAACATTGGACGAAGTTGACTTTCTAGGCCTCCATGATCAAGAAACTGAATTATTGTTCATTATCACCCCTGACTCCATATCCCCAAGTGAATTATTCGCTAGTACCTCAAAAAGGGTGATGATTCCCCCCCCCCCTCTTTTTCACAATTTTCCATTTTTCCCTAGGTCTAGCCCCATTAGGTCACCTAGGGCATCAATTTCCCAAGAATATAGCCAGAGGAAAACTTTGATCTCCTAGAGGCAACGAAATTGGTGGGTGCCTTCACTCTCCTCATAATTTGGGCCAATTTCGACGATGGAATCTTCAAATACCTCAAGCCCTAGCTCTAGGATCAAGTTTTGCATAGGTGTTCCCAAGGCTAGAGCCTAGTAGGATCAATTTGACCCATCGAAGTAAAAAATATTGCCTAATCCTTTCCCCTCACATTTTCCAAGATATGAACATCATTGGTTGCTAAATTCCATCCCCGAACCTAGGTTGGGTCCACTTGGCCCCATGTGGTCCCATTTGGTGTCAAAGGCCTTTCATCAAGGACCATTTGGGAATCCAAGTTCCCAAAGGATTTTAGGGATTGGTAACTTCCTTTATAAATATTATTCTTCTCCCTCAACCCTTCAATCCCCCTCCTCTCTCCCTAGAAGATCAAGTCCCTTGCTTAAAAGGCAAGCATGTCCCACTCTATATTCTATCTTAGGGAAAGGGATTCTAGGGTCACTTCCCACCTATTCATTGACCTATAATATACGAGTGACTTCCTAAACTACCAGGACTCCTCCCATCGGTGAAATTTCGTGAAGAGCAAGGAGCCTTAGTTATGGTGACAATGGGCTAAGCCTCCACCGTTTCCCTTGTCCTAGTTGTTTCCCTCTTAGGAACCCCTTTTAGGTCCACTACTAGTTTGAGTGGTAACAAGTTGTTCACAACTCCATTTATGAACAACTCTTTGGTATGCCCACTTTTTCCATACTACGGCTCCAAGATGAGAAGTCTAGGGCTATGGAGGTTGCCCTTCTTCTCACTGAATTGATCCTCTACAATATAGTGAAATAGGGCTAGTTGGTTGGCCCACTTGACTGCTACTTTAGTCCTTCAAATTATGCACATCCTTAGGCCATATACACCTACCCTTCTACCAATCTTGTTGTCCTTCACAAGTACAAGAGTTAGGGTTCTTCTTTGACAGTAACCTAACAACCCTCCAACTATACTTGGACTAGCATCAATCTGCCCAACCATAGTCAATTATTTTTACTGATCTAGGGCTCACAATATTTTCTTCATCTAGGGCTCTTCAAATCTTCCACATAACAATGGTTTGAGTCCTCTCAAAATCATTGTTCTTGTGTATCAAAAATTTGATCTTTGTTGTCCAATCTATGAATAAATCTGAACTGCTCCTCTTATCATCCTTCTAACAATCTGTAGATGACTGAACTAGGGTCACAAATCAACCTCTAATAGTCCATTGACTAATTTTTTATAGGTTGCTTAAGATATCTATCTAAAAATCCATGGATAGTCCACCAAATCAACTCCTCAACATGTCAATCCATTCTTCACATGGCACATTTCTTCTGCATGCTCAATCTTCTGCTCAGGTTCCACCCTCCTTTGGATCTGCTATCTCCACACATACTGAATCTGCAAGCCATCTTCCAGATCTGTGGTCTATATTTCATAAATAAGCCTCGCTTTAAGGGTCACAACTGCTCTTCTTCTACGCAATTTTTTCACAGTCTTAAGGGCATACCTTATGAACTAAACATGCTAGGTAACTAGGGCACTATACTTATGTACTTCTAATTGTTGTAGAACAAACCCTATCCACCCATAGAAAAAACCACGACTCTTGCCTCCATAAGAGACTCAACCTAGCTCACATGGATCCATAGATTTTGGGCATTTCTTTGACTGAATCTTGACATGAATTTCAGATCTCAATGTCAACCCTCAAACTAGGGTTAGCTCAGTCAATATTACGCCTGCGTCTACTTCTGTTTTGGCTCTAAATTATAGTGCAAGCCCTCCTCCATTTATGTTTATCTTTATAACCACCGCAAGACAAGATCGTATCAATCCTCTCTTCTATTTCATGTATAAAATCTAACCAACGGGATTCAATCTGATGTTGTAATGTACTAAAACAAGATATTGAATTTTTTCTACAAACACGATCGCACAATCACATATAAGTAAGAGAAAGAAATTATCAATTGCACAACAAAAGATGTATCTGGGGAAAGAAATTGCTCAAAACCCCTCTATCTCTATTGTGTATTAAGTCAAGGAATCACGAAACAATACAATGTTTAATCTCTCTTGAGATTCTCCAACACTCTGCCAATTGTCTCCTGCTGATCTAGGAAAAATTGGTCTAATACTTAGCCAATTCTCAGTCTTCCTTCAGCCTACCTTTCTCACGCAATTCCTATGGAATTATCTCCATATTAATTAGGAAAATCAACCTTCCTTGATTGTGCAATCCAATCGAGAATTCCAATGAAGGGTCTTTTTATCATTTAAAAATAAGATAAAACCCTAAACAACCAAAACCCTAACCCGAGGAGATGTAACACCAAGAGTTTATGGGCCATGTTGGGGTTAGTTGGGCAGCCAACTTCCCGGGGTCGTAACTTGGTCATATGATCTTCGTTTGACGCACATGATACCTCGTTAGAAAGATCTCTCCGAGGACTACAACTGATAATGCAATTTAAATGAAATCACCAAACCTTTCATGCCCAAAAAAATGCTGTTTGGGGCCTCAAAACGGCTCGGGAAGTTCAGGACCCAAAAAATTGACAAAAATAGTAAATTGTGCTATAATTAAGGAAACTGAAAAACTAAAAGAGACAATGGCGAGGGCCCAAGTGGAATAGGCGGGTGGCCAAAAATATCCACCTCGATCACATTCAATCGAATTTCTTGAGCTAACTCAATCATCATGAATTAGTTAATTGACACAAGTTGTTATGAGACGAAATTACAATTTATTGTCCAATTTATTTAAGGGAAAAATAAATAAGACGCCTCACATTCCTCACTCCTGGTACATCAAAATTCCTCACCGGTGTGGGTGCATTTTTTTGTTGTCCTTTCTAGTTGCCAATTTCACTGTTTCTTGTTGCGAATTTCAACACTCCCTCTCAACAAGAAAGGAATTCAATCAATCCCCATCTGGTACCTTTGGAATGTTCTGCATGCTACACTTCTCTAGTGTTGTTTGCACCTGCAAATCTTGAAACTGAATAGCCTCCGAACAACTGAATCAGTATAATGCATATGTCATCAGAGTCTTCTGGCTGCTGCTAGCTACTGCACCTGTCTAGTAGTGGATTCTCTACGCTGCTACTGACATCTACATCCGTGCCCTTTGAACTGTTGCTAACTTTGATTTGTGCTCCAGTATTTGACATTTGTCACTCTGATTTCTATCTTGTTGACATCTGACTACATCAATCTAATTGATCCTTCCTACTACTGTTGTACTGTGGGCTCCTCGTAGCCAGGTTCGATCCATGAGACATGCCATCTCAATGGACCTTGCCCAAATTTCTTATCTTGGGATTATGTCTACACATCACCCCACCTTACACCTCAAGGTATGGTTGCTCCCTCTTCCTATCTGGCTCAAAATTCCCCCCTCATGGAGGTCTCTGCTTGAGTGGATGCTTCCACTCGGTCTCCTCTCTAATTCTCCAATCGTGGCAGCTACTCCACAACCTTCTGAGATTGCTTCTCATGAGAATGCATGTTGAGAGGTAATTTATGCTCCCTCTAAACCACAAAGTCTCTAACTTCTGCCTTTCTCCTCAAAGCTTTGCATGCATATGGTACCTCAAGTACATATAGGTTCTTGACTCATGCACAATGTAATTGTCCCGACGTTACAAAAAGTTTCTAAAAAATAATTGATTTTAAATCGATGATATCTCCCTCATCCGAGATCTGATTCGACCGATTTTTTTTTTTTTTCTCCATTTGGGTAGATTTTCACAAGGATTCCAAATATTCTATTTGTTTTTTAAAATTTTACACCAAAATCTTCAGATATTCTCTGCAAACTCGCCGTCCAAAAAATTCCTGCTCTAATACCATGTAGAAAATCTAACCAGTGTGGGTGCATTAAACCATGCCAAATCATACCAAGGCATCTCAACATATCCCATACATGCTAATACTTTCCAAGCGCCAACACGTGCCAAGCGCCAATATGTGTCAGGGACTAGTGTTATGCATGTTATGAAGTGGAAGGGAATGTTTAAGAGTGCTAAGGTGTGCTAGAGAGTGATAATGCATGTTGATTAGTGTTAAGGATTACTAGGAAAAAACATTAAGGGGGCACTAGGTAAAAATTCATGGAAGCTAATGAATATGAGGAACGTGTGCCAGAGACTAGTGTTAATGAGTGTTAGTTGTCATGCCAAGGAGGGAGTGACGAGGTATGCTAAGAATTGGTAAGGCATGCTAGGGAATATCAAGGCATGTCAAGAATTCCCTAAGTGTGCTTGGGAGTTCCAGGGTGTGCTAATTATATCATGTGCCAATTAATAGTTCCAAGATATGCCAATACATGCTAGGTGCTAAGGATATTGTAGCGCAGGGTGCCAGGGTATGTCAATATGTGTCAAGGCAACAAAAGGAAGAACCAATATTAAGAGGGTTAATAAGTCAGGACTTTATCTTTTTGAAAAGGGGCATGCTAGGCACACTAATAATAGGTCCCAATACATGCCAAGTGGAATTGTGTACCAAGTGCTAATGTATGTTAATGCATTCAACCAAGGTGTTCCAGGGCATGCTAGGGAATATATGCAGTATGCCAACACATGCTAGGAGAGTTCCATGTTGTGCTAGTGCATGCCACCATGTGCTTGGGCGTAAGTGTCATCACAATATGTTCTAGGTACAAATATGTTCCAAGACATGTGGGGTGCTAAGAAATGTTAGTGTGTGCCAAAGCATTAATTTAAGGTGTGCCCAGATTGTTGAGGATTGTTAGGTCTTTCTCATTAATAGAATTGTCAAAGCTTGATTATGTATTAAATAATGTATTTCCTACACACAATAGTGGAACTTTATCTAAAGGGAATTTGCTAGATAATAAACTTAATAGATATGAATCATGTGTTGACTCATAGGAAATCTCTATTCGACTAGTCATTAGTTGAGGGAAATGATACACACTAATTACTTCTACAAAAATTGACTGACCCTAACCACTATGGCCTTGGACATATTATAAAAAATACTCCACAATAATTGTATTAAATCGTTATCTTTTGACAAAAAATATATTAACAGGCACGTAGCATCATCAAAAACTCATTGTAATGATCAATGATGATGGGCATTTTTTGACTGTCACCAAAAGTAACAAAAAGAGCATTGGTGAGGGTCATTAAAAGTTCGTCACTAGAAGTGTCACCAAAGAGAGAATTAGTGATGGGCCTTTAACGACCCTCACCAAAAGTGTCATTGAAAATGTCTTTGGTGATGGACCATAACGGAGCATCACTATATACATTTACAGTGACGGTTTTTTAATGATCAATGATGACGGACATTTTTTGACCGTCACCAAAAGTAACAAAAAGAGCATTGGTGAGGGTCATTAAAAGTTCGTCACTAGAAGTGTCACCAAAGAGATAATTAGTGATGGGCCTTTAACGACCCTCACCAAAAGTGTCATTGAAAATGTCTTCGGTGACGGACCATAAAGGAGCCAATTTATTTCTTAATAGCATAGAGAATAACCAATACTAGTTATGTAATCTACACTAGTCTATGTGTTCTATTCCCTGTGTTAACTAGTGTAATGAAAGATTCTAGTATCATGCAAGTGGTTATAGTGTATTCAACCTTATGGAATATGTACAACCTTTGTCAGAATATGTAACAGCTTATGTTAGTTACAGTAATCAAAATACTGGGATTAATGGTCTTTCAACACGTTATTATTAGTGTTATTAGACCCATAGACCTCATTAAGGCTCGTTTCTTCTACTAAGAATTGACTGTTTATATCTCATATTAAAATTAGTTAGATTAAATTTACACAGAATTTGCAAAAAAGATTTAATATTTCTTATCATAATATTTCTTGAACTTCCTTCATGATAGCTATGGTTTCTCACCTTCGTTTAATATTGGGTAAAAGGTCATGGTCTTACCTTAATTTCTATTCCAGTTCCCTTTCCTAACTTTGATTTTCATTTAATATTTCTTGAAATTCCTTCATGATATCTATGGTTGCTCACCTTTGTTCAATATTGGTTTAAAGGTAATGGTTTTACCTCAATTTCTATTCTAATTCCCTTTCCTAACATCCTAACTTTGATTTTCATTTAATATTTCTTATCATAATATTTCTTGAACTTCCTTCATGATATATATGGTTGTTCACCTTTGTTCAATATTGGGTAAAAGTTCATGGTCTTACCTTAATTTCTATTCTGATTCCCTTTCCTAACTTCCTAACTTTGATTTTCATTTAATATTTCGTATCATAATATTTCTCGAACTTCCCTCATGATATATATGGTTTCTCACCTTCATTCAATATTGGGTAAAAGTTCATGGTTTTACCTTAATTTCTATTCTAATTCCCTTTCCTAACTTCCTAACTTTGATTTTCATATAATATTTCTTATCTTAATATTTCTTGAACTTCCTTCATGATATATATGGTTTCTCACCGTTTTTCAATATTCCAGGTAAAAGGTCATGGTCTTACCTTAATTTCTATTCTAATTCCTTTCCTAACTTTGGTTTTCCTTTTGACCTTGGAGATAAAATGAATCATTATATTGGGTAAAAGATCATGGTCTTACCTTAAAGTTTCTATTCTAATTCCCTTTCCTAACTTCCTAACTTTGATTTTCATTTAATATTTCTTATCATAATATTTCTTGAACTTCCTTCATGATATGTATGGTTGCTCACCTTCTTTCAATATTGGGTAAAAGGTCATGGTCTTACCTTAATTTCTATTCTAATTCCCTTTCCTAACTTTGTCTTTCTTTAATATTTGGCAAAAGGTCATGGTCTTACCTTAATTTCTATTCTAATTCCCTTTCCTAACTTCTTAACTTTGATTTTCATTTAATATTTCTTAAATATCATACTATTTCTTGAACTTCCTTCATGATATCTATGGTTTCTCACCTTCATTCAATATTGGGTAAAATGTCATGATCTTACTTTAATTTCTATTCTAATTCCCTTCCTAACTTTTATTTTCCTTTTGACCTTGGAGATAAACCCAATCATTAAATATGATAGTCATCCCTTCTAGGGAACTTAGTATGGGTTTCTTAGTGGTTTCGATCCCTTATGATGATGTGAGGTGGTGGTTCAAAAATGGGAGTAACTTGTGTTTTCTTGTGATGCTCACAGGCCATGGTTTCTTTTGTGGGTTATAGAAGGTTTAGTTCTATCTCCGAAGATAAAATTTCTAAAAAAATTACCTTTATTCCTTAAAGTAAAACTAGATCTATACTAGGGATTACTCTTTATATGTATTTCTACCATATAAATTCTAAGGATTACTCTTTTTATGTATTTCTACCATATAAATTCTAAGGATAATTAATCACATATACATGTTAAAGTAGAATAGGAAATAAGCCCTTTTTACACTTGGCTTGGCTCGTAGGTACATAGATGTGTGGGTTTGGGAATGTGGTCCACATGAAAAGTAATAGGGATGGATTTAGTGGAAACCTTTTATAAGATCAGGACTCAAACAATTGTGATATTTTCCCTTCTTTCCAAGTTAGTGTATCCTTCTAGAAAAATCCCTTTTAATGAAGGATATATATCCATATTGATCCACTAATATTTATTCACCAACGACTATTATATTTTGGAATTTTATATCTCAAAACTATGCTCATTGAATTTATGCATCTATATCTTTAAACTACTTGAAACCATTTTATTACACCATAGGAATCATTTCGAGAAAAACACATTAGCCATAAAAGTTTCCCATTGAAACCAGAAGTGATTTGATACAAAACATAGGTTTTAACCTTATATAGTTAATTGTTTCAAATAGATTTTTAATAAATTAAAAAATATTCAATGTAAAACACATGCACACATTAACATATAATTGTGATTTTTTCCTTTCTTTCCAACTTAGTGGACACCCTTATAGAAAAATCCCTTTTAATGAAGTAGATATATCCATAGTGATCCATTGATATTTGTTCACAAACAACTCTTCCATTTTGGACTTTTATATCTCAAAAGTATGCTCATTGAATTTATGCATCTATATTTTATTACACCATAGGAATCATTTCAATATATCTCCCATTTTAATGGGGTGTATCACATTTCGAGAAAACAACATTAGCCATAAAAGTTTTCCATTGAAACCAATAGTGATTTGATACAAAACATAGGTTATAACCTTATATAGTTTAATTATTTCAAATAGATTTTTAATAAATGAAAAATATTCAATGTAAAACACATAGTATTTAGAAGCAAAAAGTAATTTGATACAAAACATAGGTTTTAACCTTATACTATGCTAATTGTTTTGAAAATAGATTCTTAATAAAATGAAAAATATTCAATGTAAAACATATGCATATTAACATATAATTGTGATATTTTCCCTGCTTTCCAACTTAGTCCATCCTTCTAGAAATATCCATTTTAATGAAGCAAATATATCCATAGTGATCCACTGATATTTGTTCACCAACAACTATTCCATTTTGGACTTTTATATCTCAAATCTATGCTCATTGAATTTATGCAGATCCATATCTTTAAACTACTTGAAACAATTTTATTATATCATAATAATTATTTCGATATATCTCCCATTTTAATGGGGTGTATCACATTTTGAGAAAAAAACGCAAATTAGCCATAAAATTTTCCCATTGAAACCAAAAGTGTTTTGATACAAAACATAGGTTTTAACCTTATTTAGGTAAAAAAAATTTCAAATAGATTCTTTTAATTTAAAATGAAAAATATTCAATGTAAAACACGTGTATTCTTATACACCCTTATGTATATGTAAAGTAGTTTGAGTGATTCCACGGGTCCTCTACACCCTTCATGGGTATAATTGGGACATGCAGTGTTAACTTCTACAAGTTCTATAGGCAGAGTCTGTAAAGGGCCAAGTAGCCTCTAGATCTCATATTTTATGAAAGGTGAGATATCTAGTAAATGCCCCTACAATCAATCTCGGGAATAGATATAAATTCAATTTTTTCATTTTCATATCCATGGTCTCAAACAATGAGAGAGAGAAAATACCTTTTATATTCAATGTAAAACACACATGCAAATTAACATATAATTGTCATATTTTTCCTTTCCAACTTAGTCCATCCTTCTATAAAAATCCCTTTTAATGAGGAAGATTTATCCATAGTGATCCACTGATATTTGCTCATCAACAACTATTCCATTTTGGAATTTTATATCTCAAAATTATGCTCATTGAATTTATGCATCTATATATCTTTAAATTACTTGAAACTATTTTATTACACCATAGAAATCATTCCCATATATATCTCCCATTTTACTGGGTGTATCACATTTTGAGAAAAACAGAAATTAGCCATAAACATTTCCCATTGAAACCAAAAGTGATTTGATACAAACATAGGTTTTAACTGTTGAGTTCGGAATCTCCACAGTGAGAATTTTTGTCGCAAAAATGCTCACTGTGGAGATTCCGAACTCAACAACTAAAAATTCACACCACAGAAATCTGAAATCTATAATAGGTTTTAACCTTATATAGTTTAATTGTTTCAAATAGATTTTTAATAAAATGAAAAATTTATTAAAAATATTCGATCTAAAACATGTATAGTATTTAGAAAAAAAAAAAAATTTGATACAAAACATACGTTTTAACCAAGTATATAGTTTTAAATATTTTGAAAATAGATTCTTAAAAAAATAAAAAATATTTAATGTAAAACACATGCACATTAACATATAATTGTGATATTTTCCCTTCTTTCAAAATTAAGTCCATCCTTCTAGAAATATCCCTTTTAATGAAGCAAATATATCCATAGTGATCCACTGATATTTGTTCACCAACAACTATTCCATTTTGGACTTATATATCTCAAAACTATGCTCATTGAATTTATGCATCTATATCTTTAAACTACTTGAAACTATTTTATTTCACCATAGGAATCATTTCAATATGTCTCCCATTTTAATGAGGTGTATCACATTTTGAGAAAGAACACATTAGCCATAAAAGTTTCCCATCGAAATCATAAGTTCAATTTTTTACAAAACACAAGTTTTAACCTTATATAGGTAATTGTTTCAAATAGATTCTAAATTTAAAATGAAAAATATTCGATGTAAAACACATGCATTAACATAAATATAATATTGTGACACTTTCCCTTCTTCCAAACTTAGTGGACATCCTTTTAGAAAAATGTCTTTTAATGAAGCAGATATATCCATAGTGATATGCATAGTGATCCATTGATATATGTTCACAAACAACTATTCCATTTTGGACTTTTACATCTCAAAACTATGCTCATTGAATTTATGCATCTATATTTTTAAACTACTTGAAACTATTTTATTACATCATAGGATTCATTTTGATATATCTCCCATTTTAATGAGGTGTATCACATTTCGAGAAAAACACATTGGCCATAAAATTTTTCCATTTAAACCAAAAGTAATTTAATACAAAACATCTAGGTTTTAACCTTATATATAGTTTAATGTTTCAAATATATTTTTAATAAAATGAAAAATGTTCAATGTTAAACACATGCTTTAACATATAATTGTGATATTTTCCCTTATTTCCAAATTAGTGGACATCCTTCTAGAAAAATCCATTTTAATAAAGCAGATCTATATCCATAGTGGCATTGATATTTGTTCACAAACAACTCTTCCATTTTGGACTTTTATATCTCAAAACTATGCTCATTGAATTTATGCATCTATATTTTATTGCACCATAGGAATCATTTCGATATATATCTCCAATTTTAATGGGGTGCATCACATTTCATGAAAAACATATTAAAGCCATAAAAGTTTCCCATTGAAACCAAAACTGATTTGATACAAAGCATATGTTTTAACCTTATATAGGTAATTGTTTCAAATAGATTCTAAATTTAAAATGAAAAATATTCAATGTAAAACACATGCATTAACATATATATATATATATATAGATAATTTTGTGACACTTTCCCTTCTTTCGAACTTCGTGGACATCCTTTTAGAAAAATCCCTTTTAATGAAGTGGATATATGCATAGTGATATGCATAGTGATCCACTGATATATGTTCACAAACAACTATTCCATTTTGGACTTTTATATCTCAAAACTATGCTCATTGAATTTATGCATTTATATTTTTAAACTACTTTAAACTAATTTATTACACCATAGGATTCATTTTGATATATCTCCCATTTTAATGGGGTGTATCACATTTCGAGAAAAACACATTAGCCATAAAAGTTTTTCATTGAAACCAAAAGTAATTTGATACAAAACATCTAGGCTTTAATCTTATATATAGTTTAATGTTTCAAATAGATTTTTGATAAAATGAAAAATATTCAATGTAAAACACATGCATTAACATATATAATTGTGATATTTTCCCTTCTTTCCAACTTAGTCCGACATCCTTCTAGAAAAATCCCTTTTAATGAAGTAGATCTATATCCATAGTGGCATTGATATTTGTTGACAAACAACTCTTCCATTTTGGAATTTTATATCTCAAAACTATGCTCATTGAATTTATGCATTTATATTTTATTACACCATAGGAATCATTTCGATATATCTCCCATTTTAATGGGGTGTATCACATTTCGAGAAAAATATATTAAAGCCATAAAAGTTTCCCATTGAAACCAAAAGTGATTTGATACAAAACATATAGGTTTTAACCTTATATAGGTAATTGTTTCAAATAGATTCTAACTTTAAAATGAAAAATATTCAATGTAAAACAAATGCATTCTTATACGCCCTTATGTCTACGTAAAGTAGTGTGAGTGATTCCATGGGTCCTCTACACCCTTCATAGGGTATAATTGGGACAGGTAGTGTTAACTTCTATAATTTCTATAGGCAGAGTCTGTAAAGGGCTAGGTAGCCTCTGCATCTCATCTTTTCAGAAAGGTGACATATCTAGTAAATGCCTCTACAGTCAATCTCTGGAATAGTTATAAATATAATTTCTTCATTCTAATGTCCAATGTAAAAACAATGCATTCTTATTCACCCTTATGTATATGTAAAGTAGTGTTAGTGATTCCACAGGTCCTCTACACCCTTAATAGGGTATAATTGGGACAGGTAGTGAAATAGCTTATACAAGTTCTATAGACAGAGTCTGTAAAGGGCCAGGTAGCCTATGGATCTCATCTTTTATGAAAGGTGACATATCTAGTAAATGCCCCTATAATCAATCTATAGAATAGATCTAAGTAGAAGTTCTTCATTTTAATATCCATAAAACACAACCACTTTAAGGGAAATTTTTCACATGTCATTTATCTCATGATCTTGTGTCATTTCTCCCATGCATTTGCAATAAATGTCAATTTAATATATATTTTTATTGAATTTGATAATTTTTCAAGGATAAGGAAACCATTAAATATGGTAAAAATGGAAATTATGCATGGAATTTTCTTGCTATCCCAATCCAGAGAAAGTAGTGATTACATATGTGTTTTCCAATATTGTGACTAGAAAAGTCGTCCAAAGGGAAATGAATATACCGGGAAGAACAAAAAACAACAAGGCATATTATATTGGATTTATAGAAGGCTTGGGAACAACGATGGAGTATGGATCAAATGGAATTGTAGTTTTAACCAATTCTGAACTTGTGTGCAACCAGATGAATGGCATGTACCAAGTTAAGAAGGAGAGGCTAAAAGAACTGCATGGAATAGCAAACAATATTGTTAGCCAATTTCACTTTTTTAGTATAAGGCATTGTACAAATGTGAATAAGATGTCTGCTGATCTATTGCATGGAGCAATGCCAATTCAGGATTCATCTATCAAATATGAATTAATAGATGAATTAGAATTATATCGGGAAATGCCAATGCAAGATTCATCTCTCAAAGATGAATTGGTTTTGAGATGCCCTTCTTCAAAAATTCAAGATTCATATCTCAAAGATGAATTAGTTTTGAGACGCTCTTCTTCAAAAATTCAAGATTCATCTCTCAAAGATGAATTAGTGTTGAGACGCTCTCCTTCAAAATTTATTGATGGACATTGTAACATATCTTGGATATGTGTGTGTTGTGTACTTATAAATGCGTCTTTTTTATTGACCATGTGTTTTTTTCAATTATTTACCAAGTGTGCTCCCACCACACCATGCAAAGTGCAACTTGGTGTACTTCAAATTTGCAACAAGTTGTAACACCCCCCAGTTTATGTGTTTGAAATTCAAAAACTAGACATTTGAACTTTAATCCTAAGGGGAGTGGACCCCAAAGGACAAGTATTTTGTGGATGTAATTAAATATTTAATTTGAGAAAATGAATAAAATGATTTTGTGCAGATTGACCAAAATGAGATTTATGGGATCACTTGCTAAATCCATGAGGATGGATAAGGCAAATACTTTCCCCACAATCTTTCAAAAATCCTTGAAAGAAATTATTTCTAATTTAGATTTTTGAGGAAAAATATAAATTCCCCAATGATGAGGAAAATAGTTAGGAAGAGGTAAAAAGCTGGAAAAGTTGGGAAAAGCATAAAACAGCTTTAAAGAATTCCTAAAATGAAAAACCTAGGCAAATAGGAAGAAAAGCATCCTGATATTCTGGACGCAGAATTAGAAACAGGCTTTGGGGAACAACAGCTTAAATAAGCTGCTCCTAAACAGATAAGAGGTTGATCTGTCCTAGGAGATGATCTCAGCTCGGGGGTGAATTCTGGAGATAAACTAATTCTAAGGTTGGGTGGATTGGTCATCAAATTAACTGGTATGCACAATTCAGTTCTAAATTTTTGGTATGCTGCGTAGGTGTAAATTATATGTTGTATGGAATGTGAAAGTATTATATGTGAATGCTGTGTGTAATCATACTCCATACATTTAACAGAAATCTCAGCAGAATCAGCCTTCAATTTCTGTGCAGCTGTAGGAATTACATAGATGGGAAAGAATTCATCAGAATCTCTAAACCATAGCTGGTCTAAATCTAAGAATACATATTTTCCCAAAGATGATTTACATTTTATCTTTAATCTGCTTCTGTTTCATGAACTAAATTTCTAACTAGTGGAAGAAGGAGACTAGATACAGATATCAATTACTTGAATTAAGAAGTAAAGAAATAAAGCAGAAAAACACAGAGTATGTAAATTGATAAAAGTGCCAGGACTAGTGAGAAAATGCTGAAGACAAGGAGTGGGAAAAGTCTGAATATGTAGTAGTATACCTATAATTTCAGCCACCGAATTTAATTCACTCTAAAATTTCACACAGATGTATACTTACTTCATGATGCACTTATCAATATTGGAACCAAAGGCATGTAAAAATATCGGTGGTTACAATTCAAATTTGTATGACAGGTTAGGCCTGAGAATAAATTTTGAATAAATATTATATTGACAAGACAACATGTTACTGGAAAACAAAAATTCGGTACTAGAAATTTAAATACTGGTTATGAGGGAGTGCTCATTTAGTACATCGAATTTCATATAAATTCTGTTGAGATTCCAAACACACTGGTATCCATGACAGTTCCATTAAAACAAAATATTGTCAGTATGAATGATTTACAGTACTAAATATGAAAGACCTGAAATACTGAACATAATTTCTAATATATTGAAGGACCAAGCTGGACGTAAATGGAAAATTTTCAGTAGAAAAATAATAACAGTATAAAGGAAATTATATCACCCTTATATGGGCAAGATTGCACTCCAATCAGAGCGTCTAAAATCTGGTGTAAATCATAAGTATAAATTTTAGAATCAAGGGTATGAAACCCTTTGGATTCAAAAAATAATAATATCATCCATAGATGGATATAAGTCCAACATTAAACCAGTCGCATGGGCCATGAGTTAACACGAAGCCGAAATTCTCGTGAGTACCAACCTGTGCCAAAGAGGAAGAATTTCAAAATTTCAACGAACAATGCAATTTGCTTGCGGGAAGGGGGTAGACGAAGTAGAAAACACATAAATACCTGTGGCGGAATAACATTTTGTTAGTTTAAAAATGTCGATGACTATAAACGAAGATATCAAAACCGTCTTAATGAAACAAACAAGGGAAATCTTATATATGGGAAGGATCGATTCTGAAAGAAAAATTTTAATCCTTACCTGTGCAATGCACTGTTCGAGAGTATCAATCTGATTTCAGTAAATGCATGGAAGATAAACACAATGAAATGAATTACCAGATCTGATAAGATAACTGAAACGTAAGTACTGAAAGAATGAATGGATGACAGGCCGAAGAGAAAGTCGCACCCGTAGAAATTTCCAAATCTCAGCTAAAAATGCAATGGTAGCATTCTGGGTAGTCGCCGAAACCATTTCTATAGCATGTAAATCTAATCGATGTAAAACGATAGGAAAATCGTCCTAGAACGAAAGCCAGGGACGTAGAGCCCATTCAAAAAGAAAAACTTTCACTCTGAATTTTAAAATAAGAAGAAGGGTTACGGCATAGATTTAACCTGGCGGTAGGAAAAAAAAACAAAGAAAATCGAAACGACCACATATAATATACAGGTCTGAAAAAAAAAATTTCCTACCGTGGAAGGAGGAGTTGGGTTTACCTCTGTGCGTTGACAAGGGAATGCTACCCAGTAGGTGTGAAGCACCGTGAACGTTCGGAGGTCGAACAGAGATAACCACGCGAAGGCAACAGGAATGAGTGTTAGACGGAGGGTCTAATAGGAAAGCGAACCCGAGTTACTATTCAACCCTTATAGTAACCATAAATGAGAAACCCTAATAACTTATAGCCATACAAATGGCACAAATCCGTGGGCTCTCACATGGATCGACCACTAGTTTGACGGTTGGATTTGGTTAGGTTTTCGATAAATGCCAAACGTACCAGTGCCTCCAAAATATTAATGATGCAGTCAGATCCGCAGCCAGATGGCTATAAAATATATTAACCACAAATTTAGAAGATACGACTAGAACAAAAGAAAATCAATTTCCAGCGTACGATGAGCAGAGGATTATAAAGGCGACGCAAATACGATACCCTCAATCCAAGATATGATACAATATCCGAAAAGTACTCCATATCAACGCAGTGAAAAGCACGATAAATTCATATGTACCGATAGTGTCATAACGTATGTCCAAGCCTATGAAAAACCAACATATCATTCGATGGTATAAATACATTCGTGCCAAGACCATACATTATATACGTGGAACTTTTCCAATGAAAGCAAATTAAACGAGATATCCAATCGAAAAGAAATTCATCATTCTCATCTGTATATAGAGGGTGAATTTTATATAAAGGTGACTTATATGTCAATATATGTGAGGGACTACGCTTGGGGATCTTATATGAGATGGAGGTTATATTATTTATATATTGTGAAGTTGTAAATATATAGGGTGAGTATATATATATATATATATATATATATAATGAAAGTGAATGGTTAACGATTGAAATTTAAATCGTTAATATAACTATGAGAGTTAGGAAAAAATGTTATGTTCTTAACTCTATTTAAAATCAAGGTACCATGGGGAATAGAGTAAACCTAGAACTTATGTTTAATTAAAAGTGTCTGGAACTTTGTTGGAAAAATATAGTTCTGCATATCTAGGTATTAGTAATTGAACTGGATTTAGTTCATCCCTACAGAGGAAATGATAACCAAAGAGAAAAAAAATAAAAATTGAAGTATGTAGAGGTGAGGTACATTACAAATGGTATCAGAGCCCAAGTTATAAAACTGGGCTGTTGTCATTGTGCTCACTGTTGCTGTGTGTTCCCTGTATAAATGAGTATTGTGGAATTTTTTTTTTTAAATTTCACTGATCTGTGTTGTGTAGTGTACAGTGGTGCTGGAATGGCAGAAGGTGAAGAAATTTATGTGGATCTGCATGATGAGTATAGTACACTAGATCCCAATGCTCCGGTGATGGCTATGTTGCACAGGTTGCAACGAGAATTGGATGAGCTGAGAAGCCAAAATGACAGGATGTCATCAGCCAGTAAGGAGCAGGAAAAGCTCACCAGAGATCTAACTTCACGGAACAGCCATGAAGGCGAAGGTTCCGGAAAGAGGAAGAATGATGAGTCTGAGGGTGATGATGCTGTTAGGCATCAATATAAGCAGAAAAAGGAATTACAGGGGGAATTCTGAAAGATCAAACCTCCCTCCTATAATGGGGAGAAGGAGGAAGATGCGGAAGATTGGTTGCTGAACATGATTAAGTACTTCCAGGTCTATGAATATGAAAGCAATCTGAAGGCCAGATTAGCTTTTTACCAGCTACAAGGTAAGGCTACCTTGTGGTGGGAGGAGACAAAAATGGTTCATGCCATTGATGAAAAGATAGTTACTTGGGAAGATTTCCAGGTTAAGTTCAAAAACCGCTATCTAAATGAACGTTACTATGATGATAAAGCCAAGGAATTTCATGAACTTAGACTGGGACAGCTCACTATCGATGATTTTGTCGCTAAGTTTACGAATCTGTTGAGATATGTCCCTTATATTAGGGAAGAGAAGGCAAAGGTACAAAGGTTTCTGAACTGTTTGCCTGTTGTGTATAAAGAGAAGATCGAGTTTGATAACCCAAAAACTATGGACGAGGCAGTGAGGAAAGCGAGATTATGCTATCGGCAGTTTAAAGGAAAGGCTGAGCAAGGGAAAAGCTGGGGAAATAAGAGTGAATTCAAAGGGAAGAAACAGAAACCAGCTTACTTAAGAAACTTTGGTAGGGACCATCAGAGGAAAAAGTTTAATAAACCAAAAGAAAGCCAAACAGCTCAGTCTCAAGTTGGCTCCAAACAACTAGATGAAGGAACAAAAAAGGAAGGAACAGTCAAAATGAGGGAACCCTTGAAATGTTGGGGTTGTGGAGAACCCCATCTGTTGAGGGATTGTCCCCACAAAAACATTCAGATGATTATGAGAGACCGAGAAGCTACCACAGTCAATGACATAGCCAGAAATATACCCACTATCAGTGCAGCCTTGGAAAATCGACAAGCAGAACATGAAGCTACCATGGTTGAAATGGAGGGTAAGATTTCTGACCAATCTGTTACAGTTTTGATTGATCCGGGTGCTTCTTTGAGTTACATTAGTCGAAAAATTATAGAAAAATGTAATCTTAAAACTGAAAAATTTCAGCAGTCATGGTTGGTTCAGCTGGCCACTGGAACCAAGAGGAAGGTAACACATAAATTTCCCCAAACAGCAATTAAATTAAATGATTTTCAAACAGAAGTAAATTTGAACATTCTGCACTTAGGTTCATATGATTTGCTGATAGGAATGGACTGGCTGGAAAAGAAGAAGGCCATGATGAACTGTTGGGACAAGACCCTCCATTGTGTAGATGAAGAGGGGGAACCTTTTATTCTCAAAGGAAAACCAAAACCCATTTCTGTAAGGCAAATATCAGCACTACAATTAAAAAGAACAACTAGGAAAGGACATCCAGTTTATGTAGTACATGTGGAAGAAATAGAATAGAAAACTGAAGAGAATCTATTGGATGCTTTACCAGTAGTGAGGGAGTTTAAATAAATTTTCCCAGATGAAATCCCTCATCTCCCCCCCAAGAGAGAGATTGACTTTTCAATCGATTTGGTGCCAGGAGCAACACCTATTTCCCGAGCTCCTTATCGAATGAGTCCCCCTGAACTCATGGAACTGAAAATGCAATTGCAAGAGCTGTTAGATAAAGGTTACATCAGACCGAGTGTGTCTCCTTGGGGAGCACCGGTGCTGTTCGTGAAAAAGAAAGATGGAACCTTTAGGATATGCATTGATTATCGTCAATTGAATAAGTTGACAATTAAAAATAGATACCCCTTGCCTAGAATTGATGATATTTTTGACCAAGTGAGAGGAGCTTCGGTATTTTCGAAGATTGACTTAAGGACTGGTTATCACCAGCTCCAAATCAAAGAAGAAGACATCAACAAAACATCCTTTCGAACCAGGTATGGTCACTACGAATTTGTAGTCCTACCTTTTGGTTTGACAAATGCCCCTGCCACATTTAGTGCCTAATGAACAGTGTGTTAAATAAGTACTTGGATAAATTTGTACTTGTGTTCATAGATGATATTTTAGTCTACTGAAAAAGTGAGGAGGAACATAAAGAACACTTGAGGATAGTATTGCAAACTCTGAAAGAAAACCAGTTATATGCCAAGTTCAGTAAGTGTGAATTTTATAAGGATAAGATCCAATACTTGGGACATATTATTTCTGAACAAGGGTTAGCAGTTGACCCTGAAAAGATAAAGGCTATTAAAGAATGGCCTGTGCCAACTGATGTATCAGGAGTGAGGTCATTTATGGGGATTGTAGGCTATTATCGCAGATTTGTGGAGAGATTTTCTACCATAGCATATCCCATAACCACACTACAAAGAAAGGGGGTCAAATTTGAGTGGACTGAAAAATGCCAAACTAGTTTTGACCAATTAAAACTGAAACTTACTACAACCCCTATACTGAAGATTGCAGATCCAGATAAAGAATTTGTGGTATGTACAGATGCTTGTAGAGAGGGGTTGGGAGGAGTTCTTTTGCAGGAAAACTCGGTGATTGCATATGAATCTAGGAAACTGAAGATACATGAAAAAAACTATAGTGCATATGATTTGGAGTTAGCTGCTGTTATTCATGGCTTGAAGATGTGGCGACACTATCTACTTGGGAAAAAATTTACATTGATGACTGATCATATTAGTCTCAAATATTTATTTTCCCAAACTGATTTGAATGCTAGACAGGCCAGATGGCTGTCTTTTCTAAGTGAATTTGATATGGAGATAAAACATATCAGGGGGAAAGAAAATAAAATTGCTGATGCCTTAAGTAGAAATGCTTTTCAAATTATAGGCAGCAGTGGAAGTAGTGCCCAGTTTGATCTAGAAGAGTTAGTGAAACAGGCAGCAGACCAGGATCCAAATTATGAGAACATACAAGTGAAAATCCAAAAGAAGGAAATGGCTGATTTCACTCAAAACCAGAAAGGACTGATCTGTTATAAAAACAGATTATATATTCCCAATGTAGAGTCCTTGAAAAGAGATATTTTAGATGAATATCACAAACAGCCATATGCAGGACATCTTGGCTATCAAAAAATGTTAACAGCTTTGAAAAAGAAGTTGTTTTGGCCAGGAATGAAAAGAGATGTAGCCGAATATTTAGCTAGATGCATGGAGTGTCAACTAGTTAAAGTTGAACATCAGCATCCTGCTGGTCTTTTAAACCCTTTGCCGATTGCAGAATGGAAATGGGACACAGTTTCCATGGATTTCATAACAGGATTACCCAAAACCAAATACCAACATGATTCTGTGATGGTGGTAGTAGACACTTTAACAAAAGCTGCACATTTTATACCAGTGAAATCTACCTTTGGGACAGTTCAAGTCGCAAATGTGTTCCTGAAGGAGGTAGTAAAGCTCCATGGGGTTCCGAAGGTGATTGTTTCTGATCGAGATGCTAAGTTTACAACAACTTTTTGGAAAGGACTATTTGGAGGTATGGGTACTAAGTTGAATTTTAGTACTACCTATCACCCTCAGACCGATGGGCAGAAAGAGAGAACTAATCAGATTTTGGAGGATATACTGAGAATGTATGTGATGGATAGACCATCAAAATGGGAGGACTACTTGCATTTAGCTAAATTTGCTTATAATAACAGCTACCAATCCTCCATCAAGATGAGTCCATTTGAGGCATTGTATAGAAGAAAGTGTCGTACTCCTTTAAGCTGGAGCCAGCCCGAAGATAAACTAATGTTGGGAGCAGATGATTTACAAGAGATGGAAAGAATTGTGAAACAGATACAAAGAAACATCAAGACATCACAAGATCGCCAGAAAAATTATGCTGATAAGAAAAGAGTGCATCGAGAATTCAAAGTGGGGGAGCATGTGTACTTGCGTATTAAACCCAAAAAGAGCACACTTTATGCGGGAAGTTGTGCAAAACTAGCTCCTAGATATTGTGGTCCTTTCGAAGTATTAGAAAGGGTGGGACCAGTGGCTTACAAGCTGGCCTTACCACCTCATGTTAGAGTTCATGATGTGTTTCATGTTTCATTATTAAAAATATATATACATGATGCTTCCACATAGTGGATTGGAATGTGGTACAGGTGGAACCAGAAGGGGAGTTTCTGCCAGAACCGCTTCAAATCTTGGAGCGGGAAGAAATTGAATTGAGGAACAGAACGGTAGCAAGAGTAAAGGTGCAGTGGAAGAAATTTACTGCTGAAGAAGCTACCTGGGAAAGAGAAGCTGAAATGATGGAAAGATATCCATTTTTGTTTGAAAAATGAACTCTAGTAGTTAAATAACAACACCGAGGACGGTGTTTATTTTCAGAGAGGGAATATGTAACACCCCCCAGTTGATGTGTTTGAAATTCAAAAACTATACATTTGAACTTTAATCCTAAGGGGAGTGGACCCCAAAGGACAATTATTTTGTGGATGTAATTAAATATTTAATTTGAGAAAATGAATAAAATGATTTTGTGCAGATTGACCAAAAGGAGATTTATGGGATCACTTGCTAAATCCATGAGGATGGATAAGGCAGATACTTTCCCCACAATCTTTCAAAAATCCTTCAAAGAAATTATTTCTAATTTAGATTTTTGAGGAAAAATCTAAATTCCCCAATGATGAGGAAAATAGTTGGGAAGAGGTAAAAAGCTGGAAAAGCTGGGAAAATCATAAAATAGCTTTAAAGAATTCCTAAAATGGGAAGCCTAGGCAAACAGGAAGAAAAGCATCCTGATATTCTGGACGCAGAATTAGAAACAGGCTTTGGGGAACAACAACTTAAGTAAGTTGCTCCTAAACAGATTAGAGGTTGATCTGTCCTAGGAGATGATCTCAGCTCGGGGGTGAATTCTGGAGATAAACAAATTCTAAGGTTGGGTGGATTGGTCATCAAATTAACTGGTATGCACAAGTCAGTTCTAAATTTTTGGTATGCAGCGTAGGTGTAAATTATATGTTGTATGGAATGTGAAAGTATTATATGTGAATGTTGTGTGTAATCATACTCCATACATTTAACAGAAATCTCAGCAGAATTAGCCTTCAATTTCTGTACAGCTGTAGGAATTACATAGATGGGAAAGAATTCATCAGAATCTCTAAACCATAGCTGGTCTAAATCTAAGAATACATATTTTCCCAAAGATGATTTACATTTTATCTTTAATCTGCTTCTGTTTCATGAACTAAATTTCTAACTAGTGGAAAAAGGAGACTAGATACAGATATCAATTACTTGAATTAAGAAGTAAAGAAATAAAGCAGAAAAACACAGAGTATGTAAATTGATAAAAGTGCCAGGACTAGTGAGAAAATGCTGAAGACAAGGAGTGGGAAAAGTCTGAATATGTAGTAGTATACCTATAATTTCAGCCACTGAATTTAATTCACTCTAAAATTTCACACAGATGTATACTTACTTCATGATGCACTTATCAATATTGGAACCAAAGGCATGTAAAAATATCGGTGGTTACAATTCAAATTTGTATGACAGGTTAGGCCTGAGAATAAATTTTGAATAAATATTATATTGACAAGACAACATGTTAGTGGAAAACAAAAATTCGGTACTAGAAATTTAAATACTGGTTATGAGGGAGTGCTCATTTAGTACATCAAATTTCATATGAATTCTATTGAGAGTCCAAACACACTGGTATCCGTGACAGTTCCATTAAAACAAAATATTGTCAGTATGAATGATTTACAGTACTAAATATGAAAGACCTGAAATACTGAACATAATTTCTAATATACTGAAGGACCAAGTTGGACGTAAATGGAAAATTTTCAGTAGAAAAATAATAACAGTATAAAGGAAATTATATTGCCCTTATATGGGCAAGATTGCACTCCAGTCAGAGCGTCTAAAATCCGGTGTAAATCATAAGTATACATTTTAGAATCAAGGGTATGAAACCCTTTGGATTAAAAAAAAAGATAATATCATCCATGGATGGATATAAGTCCAACGTTAAACCAGTTGCATGGGCCACGAGTTAACACGAAGCCGAAATGCTCGTGAGTACCAACCTGTGCCAAAGAGGAAGAATTTCAAAATTTCAACGAACAATGCAATTTGCTTGCGGGAAGGGGGTAGACGAAGTAGAAAACACATAAATACCTGTGGCAGAATAACATTTTGTTAGTTTACAAATGTCGATGACTATAAACGAAGATATCAAAACCATCTTAATGAAACAAACAAGGGAAATCTTATATATGGGAAGGATCGATTCTGAAATAAAATTTTTAATCCTTACCTGTGCAATGCACTGTTCGAGAGTATCAATCTGATTTCAGAAAATGCATGGAAGATAAACACAATGAAATGAATTACCAGATCTGATAAGATAACTGAAACATAAGTACTGAAAGAATGAATGGATGACAGGCCGAAGAGAAAGTCGCACCTGTAGAAATTTCCAAATCTCGACTAAAAATGCAATGGTAGCATTCTGGGCAGTCGCCGAAACCATTTCTGTAGCATGTAAATCTAATCGATGTCAAACGATAGGAAAATCGTCCTAGAACGAAAGCCAGGGACATAAAGCCCATTCAAAAAGAAAAACTTTCGCTCTGAATTTTAAAATAAGAAGAAGGGTTACGGCACAAATTTAACCTGGCGGTAAGAAAAAAAACAAAGGCAATCGAAACGACCACATATAATATACAGCTCTGAAAAAAAAAAATTCCAACTGTGGAAGGAGGAGTTGGGTTTACCTCTGCGCGTTGACAAGGGAATGCTACCCAGTAGGTGTGAAGCACCGTGAACGTTCGGAGGTTGAACAGAGATAACCACGCGAAGGCAACAGGAATGAATATTAGACGGAGGGTCTAATAGGAAAGCGAACCCGAGTTACTGTTCAACCCTTATAGTAACCATAAATGAGAAACCCTAATAACCTATAGCCATACAACTGGCACAAATCCGTGGGCTCTCACATGGATCGACCCCTAGTTTGACGGTTGCATTTGGTTAGGTTTTCGATAAATGCCAAACGTACCAATGCCTCCAAAATATTAATGATGCAGTCAGATCCGTAGCCAGATGGCTATAAAATATATTAACCACAGATTTAGAAGATACGAGTAGAACAAAAGAAAATCAATTTCCAGCGTACGATGAGCAGAGGATTATAAAGGTGACGCAAATACGATACACTCAATCCAAGATACGATATAATATCCGAAAAGTACTGCATATCAACGCAGTGAAAAGCATGATAAATTCATATATACTGATAGTGTCATAACGTATGTCCAAGCCTATGAAAAACCAACATATCACTCGATGGTATAAATACATTCGTGCCAAGACCATACATTATATGCGTGGAACTCTGCCAATGAAAGCAAATTAAACGAGATATCCAATCGAAAAGAAATTCATCATTCTCATCTATATATAGAGGGTGAATTTTATATAAAGGTGACTTATATGTCAATATATGTGAGGGACTATGCTTGGGGATCTTATATGAGATGGAGGTTATATTATTTATATATTGTGAAGTTGTAAATATATAGGGTGAGTATATATATATATATATATATATATATATATATATATAATTAAAGTGAATGGTTAACGATTGAAATTCAAATCGTTAATATAACTATGAGAGTTAGGAAAAAAATTTATGTTCTTAACTCTATTTAAAATCAAGGTACCATGGGGAATAGAGTAAACCTGGAACTTATGTTTAATTAAAAGTGTCTGGAACTTTGTTGGAAAAATATAGTTCTGCATATCTAGGTATTAGTAATTGAACTGGATTTAGTTCATCTCTACAGAGGAAATGATAACCAAAGAGAAAAAAAATAAAAAATTTTGAAGTATGTAGAGGTGAGGTACATTGCACAAGTGGTGAACTCCACATTTTTATAAAATTAAAATGCGGGGACTTCAAATTTTTTTTGTTTAAATGGAGTTTCACTTCTTTTTTAATGACAATGTGTTTTTTTCAATGTTAGACCAAGTGTGCTCCCACCATTTAAAATGAAATTTGGAGAACTAATCATTTTTATAATTTTTTTTTTGCTTAAATTGAGTTTCACACATCAATTAGTGCTTTGAAAGTTGTGTTTTACATAATTTGTTTACACTAAATTACATTAATTTTCTGAAATTTATTTTGAATTTATTTTAAAGTTAGTTATTTAAAAAAATAATTGTGAATGTCCACCATAGATATGTATATCATGGAGGATGAAGGACGAAGATCAACAGAATCCCATATCTCTACAAGAGGGGGGGATCAGGGATCGAGGATTTTTATGGTATTTAAATGTAATCTTAAATCTTCATACATGTGTGTACATATGGAATTGATTTTTTATCAACTTTGTGAGTTAAATTAGTTGCTAATAAGTCTCATTTTTTATTTTTTAGGAGCTAATAAGAAGAGAAGGGTCTCTACTCCATCCATGGAGCATACCCATGGTTCACCCAGTCATGGTATGGTTTGAACACAATTTAATCAATGAATATGTACATGTGTATTTATATGTATGCATGTATTTTTCAATTGATTATAAATTCGTATTATTTATGAAGCTTCTCTCTCCTCTCAAGAGGCTGGTGGTGGTTCAAATCCCCTTAGAGGGCCATCAATAAGTGGTAGCAGGTTGCATGAGGGTGGTGATATTTATTCCCCCGGAGGCTAATCAACGGTTGGTGGTGATGGTTCTTAGCAGGGTCGTTCCGGTTCTCAACAGTTTCAGGGTGGAGAAGATGCTAGCCAACCACGTCAAGGTTGCCATCAATTTCAATATTTTTTTTCATTCAATTTGTACAAATTATTTTATATGTGTTTTTTCTAATATACAAAATTTTATATATATTGATGCAGAGGCTGAAAATGCTCCAAATGTTGGTCAAAATAGACGCATCGCATAATGCTACATTCAAGAAGAAGGTTTTTCCACCCACCACAACTTATCTGACTGACATTTTTGATATACCATGGGAAAGAAACATGGCGCAATGCACCTTATAAAGGTGTCAAAAACTTCATGCAAAATTTCAGAAAGATCTCATGGCTTTGACTCTACCTACTGAGAGTCGAAAACGCCTCGAAATAGTTACACATTCATTAGGAGAACTACTAAATGTGTACAAAAATCTTGGGCCAACAACTGATAAATTTGTAGAAGTCATGAGAAAGAGAAAGGAAACAGTAATGGGTCCCGATAAATGGGAGGATATAAAACCAAGAGTTACAAATGAAATGGATAAGTCAATGTTTAATTTTGAAAAGGGCCAAAAAGAAAGATGCTGAAGGTGCAATATTTCAAGCACCCCAATATAGCTCACTATTTGTATGATAGGCACCTTGAGGCCTATGGAAGACTCCCATGGAACGACGAGGTTCCTGTTTATTTTACAAAAAAAATTTACGCGGATTTTTTTTTGGAAATGAAACCCAATTATAATGACCTTCTGTCAGAATGTTTTGGTCCTGGGAAAGGTCGACTATGTGACCATAGGGGCGCTAGGCAAGATGTGGAGTTGCCTCCCCTTGAGGCACCATTGGTGAGTCAACCTTTTCGGGTCCAAACTTTGCGGTCAGAGATGGATGCGACTTCTCAAATAAGTCGAGAAGAAAGGGATGCCATCATCAACAACGTTCACAGCGGATTGGGTGGAGTTGATGTTTGTCTAAATCGACAAAGAGCATGTGAGAATACATGTTCCAATTTTGTGTATTGTCTAGATGAAGAGATTGACAACATGAGTGTTGAAGATCTCAGAATATATGCAAATAATTGTCGCAATGGTTGGAAAGACCTAATTCTTCATGAGGAAGAGGGCATGGCAATGGTATGTGTTAATGGTTAGGGTTCAGTTATTTTAACACATACATGTACAATTTGTAATAAATACATGTGTATGTATATGTATACATTTATTCAATTATGTACATTAATCTAACAAAAATGTATCATTATATGTTAAAACATCATTTGCAGTTGCCACGCATGATGAACGACGAAAATGTTAATATCAAATTCAGGGCCTCTGGTTCAAACAATGAAGATGGCTCTCACCATCAAGATATGTTGACGAATGTTAGTGTTTTTTAAGTGATATTTTTAAAATAAATAATTGTGCACACATGTGCATGTACATATATAATAATAAAATGTTTTAACAGATTTTGATTCCGTCTGATGTTTTTACGATGGCGGCACCTTATTCTTCCTTGGGAGATGTACCTTCTACTTCCTTGGGAGATGTGCCCAATCCACAACAAGTATAGACAATTTTTCACTTTTAAAATTTATGTTTAAGTTATATATATTCCACCTCAAAAAGTTCCATTAAAAATTGAGATATATATCTATATATTGAGTTATTTTAAATTTTTTTAATTTTAGGTTTTTGGATATTTTATTTTGGATCCTCTCTTAGGAGATGTCCCAAATTCACCTGCAGAAGTATACAATTTTTTAGTTGTAAATATATATGTTTTTCTAAAAGTTATAATTTATAAATTGAAATTTAAAAGTTTTATTATAAATTGAGATCTTGATCTTGAGTTATTTTATACTTTTAAAATTTTTAATTTAGGTTTCTATAGAGGATTTCTTTAATCCATGGACTCTAGTGACGGATATAGGAACATCCACACCATTTCAACCATTTGAACAAGTTGTCTAACTTTTTTTTGTAATATTATTGAAAATAAGTTTATATATACATGTGAATTTTCATCTGAAACTTTTTAATATATATATATATATATATATATATATATAACGGTACATGTATATTGGACAGTTTACTGTTGGAGATGTTCCCATGGGGGAAGTTGTAGCAGGCGAACAAATGGAGAGGGAACCTCATGAGGTATTGCATGATTTTTTTTTATATTTTGTTTTTTACATGAAGTTCTATATATTCTAACTCATTTTTAAAAGATCAAATTTTAATGTTTGTACGTGCATTGTGTACAGGTTCCCCTTGCTTCGCAAGATAGCGTGTGGATTGAGAATCTGCTAGGAAAGACACTACATCCATCTGTATTTGATGGACTTGATTTGTAGATTTGATTGAGATTTATAGTTTTAAATTTTCTTTTTTATATATTATCTAGATGCACAGTCATATATATAACTTGATACTTGTGAGATCTACAATTTTTGGAGATATTTTATTGTGTTAATATAATTTTTTTTGTTTCTGAAAGTTAATTTTTGGATGGTTGAAGTACTTTTGGCATGTGAATGTGAAGTAATGTTGTTATATAATTTGTTTGGTTTTTAAAACTTAAGTTTTGGATAGTTGAACTACTAGTAATGTTGTCATCTATAAATTAATGTTTTGCTTTTGAACTAAATTTGGCATGTGATATAATGTTAAATGTTTTTATTGGATATTTGAACTATAATTGGCATGGCATGTGAATTAATGTTGTGATATAATCAAAAAGTTTTTAAAACTCAAGTTTTGGAAGGTTTCAATCTACATTTGGCATGTGATATAATGTTAAATATTTAATGTTTTTATTGGATAGTTGAACTACAATTGGCATGGCATGTGAAGTAATGTTGCGATATAATCAAAAAGTTTTTAAAAATCAAGTTTTGGATGGTTGAAGTACATTTGGAATGTGAAGTAATGTTGTGATCTATAATTTTTTGTTAAATTAAAGGTTAAGTTTTGGATGGTTTCAATCTACATTTGGCATGTGATATAATGTTAAATGTTTTTATTGGATAGTTGAACTATAATTGGCATGGCATGTGAAGTAATGTTGTGACATAATCAAAAAGTTTTTAAAACTCAAGTTTTGGATGGTTGAAGTACATTTGGCATGTGAAGTAATGCTGTGATATAATCAAAAAGTTTTTAAAACTCAAGTTTTGGATGGTTTAAATCTACATTTGGCATCTAATATAATGTTAAATGTTTAATGTTTGTATTGGATAGTTGAACTACAATTGGCATGACATGTCAAGTAATGTTTTGATATAATAAAAAAGTTTTTAAAATTCAAGTTCTGGATGGTTGAAGTACATTTGGCATTTTAAGATTTATTTTGATCTCTACATACTCTTCTCTTGTTTGAGTGAAAAAATTTCCAATGGGAAGAACATAGATTTTCAATGCAACTAACCATATCAATTGAGCTCTAATTGAAAAAAGAGTAAAGAAAAGTTAACATGCCACAAAAGATGTCAGCAGAATAAAATTTGCGGTTGTCATTTTTTGTTGGAATAGCTAAATCATATTTTAAGGATTCTCCATCGAAAAATAATTTCGATGAAGAGAATCCTTAATATGATTTAGTTATTCCAATAAAAATAACAACCAAGAATGTTATTTTCTTGGCTTTTTGGTTTTTTTACTTTTTTTTCAAATAGAGCTCAATTGATATGGTTAGTTGGATTGAAAATCTATGTTCTTTTCATTAGAAATTTTTTTCACTCAAACAATAGTATGTAGTATGTAGAGATCAAAAACAATATTAATATTACTTTCAAGTATGATCAAGTGTTAAAAACATTTTCCCACATGATGATACCTTCATTAACCTCTAAAAATTAGTTCATGGCCTATATGCTCTGCCTCTTTCCCTATAAATTCCCTTAATTTTGATTGGAAATATAAGAAGTAGATATATGTTTGTTGAATTGGGGTCAATCTCATTAATGAACTCAACTAGGTAGCTTTGTTGATTTATAAATTGGTAAATTGATGACATTCAATTAATTTCATTCTAGAACATATATATTTAATACATGAAATATTTTTCATCAATGCACATGGGAAAACTACTTGAACAATTAATTGCATTCTAGAACATATATATATATATATATATATATATATATATATATCCAATACCTTTTTAACATTTTTCATCAATGCACATAGAACATATCCGACCATTAGATAGACAAATTTTGTACTAGATTTTCAATCAGGAATAGAGATGTGGGTCAAATCCCACCAAAATTCAGGGAAGTGCTCCGAGTCTCTTGTCTGAAAGGAATATTTGTACAAAATTATACCGTGGATGATTTATTTACATTATGGATAATTTTTACCAGAAAATCCCAGAAGAAAAACTGGGTGTGCATTCAGTTCATGTATATATCTAGTACGTTCAACATTTTCCATCAATGCACATAGAAAAAATACTTTCAGTTAATTACATTCTAGAACATATATATTGAGTACGTGAAACATTTTTCATAAAAGCACATAGTAAAACTACTTGAACGGTTAATTGCATTCTAGAACACACACACACACACACACACACACACACACACATATATATATATATATATATATATATATCCAATACATGCAACATTTTTCATCAATGCATGTATAGAAAAGATACTTTCATTTGATACTAGAGTGTGCATGTACCAAAACAATTTGTACATGTGAAAACACTTGCACAGATAACATAACAAGGCAGCTCAATTTTTAATTGACTACTGGAAGTTATAAAACATATAATCCAAAGAGAATAAATTGTTGGGTAGTTCAATTAAAAAAAATTCCAATGGAATGTCATCTTCAATAATCTGTTCATGATCGTATTTTGACATTTTCCATTTCTTAATTTTCATTTGTTTCTTTGATTGAACCTTTATCAACTTTATGCGCGCTGCACACACCAAGTGACTATATTGACAACTTATGAAATCAGGTTCATAGTCTTCAAAGTAAACAAAATCCCCACTTTGATTAGTTTGTCTGAAAAAATAACCTTTCAGTATAATAGATCCTCTTTCATATGGAAATCCGTGATCATTATAGTCTTCTAATAATTTCATTTTTCATTTAGTGAAATGCATCAAATAATATTTCACATTTTCATCGTTGTCAGTAGGTGCAATTACAACAAAAACATCCCCTGCACAATAAAACAAACTTAACAAAATTATACATATTCAAATTTATTTCTAGATCTTTATCATTAGAAAGCAATTCAAATGTTACCTTCTCTAACAAGATCAGAAACTTGATCACCATCGGATGATATTGTAGTCTCCTCTGATTGCATTTCTTCAAACATTGCAACAAACATTTTTCCCTTTGTATTTAGCTCTGTATGTTTCCAATCTTTTACATACATTTTGTTTTCACAAATGTCATTGGATTTTGTGTTGTCTATGCAAACAGGACAAAAACAAGAATATTTTCTTTTATCCAATGCAAACACATTTCTGGACGACTTTGTTTTAATTGAATGCAATTTTCGAGTCCCTTTTATTGTTTCAACATCATTTCCAATTGATCTATCTACGTCTTCGATCCCAATATGCCAAAAAAACCTTTATATGGAAAATTTAAAGAAGAATGTAAATATGATATCAAAATACAATCAAAGATAATCATTGTGATAAATGTACACTATTTAAAATTAGATATCCAATAAAAATTAAATTGAATGTACCTTCGCACTTCCCTTGATCGGTTAGTCTCATGGCTTAGAGCAGCGATGCACCATTGAACAAATTCTTTCACGTCCACAAGTCGGCTTGCAGAGGGGTTCATTTGATATCTTCGAAGTGCTCATTTTATGCATGCCCCTACACCGTCATGTTCTCCTTTTCCATGATTAGTCTCAAAGAAATTCCAACAATGTTTAATGCAGGTTTTCTTATGAAGACAACAAAACAAAAAGAATGATCGTGCAGATTTGAATTGTTCTGTGCATTCGTCTGACCATATCCAATGTTCATTAAATGGTATTCCATGATTTTTCAAGGAATCATAAATTTTTCCAAAAAAATGTTGTACAAAATATGTATCATGTGTACGATTGTCATTGATATAAAAGTGATATTCTTTAATAATATGTCGATTTTCACTGGTGTTTTCTATATGATCGACGTTTTGTTTAGCATGTCTATATAGAATATGGATGAGCATGGAGACTTGGTCAGAATGATAGTATTCACTCCGAATTTCTTTTTGTGGAACAAATGTGTAGTTTTCTGCAAAATCAATTACTGACAAAATGGTCCCTGGTGGAAAAAATTCACGGGATTTTTTGAATTGCAAGTCTTGCCATCGAGCTCTATGGGAATGCTTGGTGTATTTGTAAATTTCTGCCTCAAACTTTCTCAAAAAGTCTATCAGAAAAATTTCGTCTTCTCGTAATTCGATTCTTTTAACATTATTTGCACCTTGAATCGATGTACCGATATATTCATATCTCTTCCATTTCACTTTCATGTTGGACAATGATTGATCATTTATATCAATACGATATTTGTTTTGAAATTTAGTCAAATTTTCACAATCATCACATTTTTTACCACCAACACATTTCTTTTTGTAAAATAGTTCATCGCTTTCTCTTTCACATAGAATTTGAGATATGAATTCACGGATAGTGGAAGGAGGAGGTGAATCCTTCCATAATGTTCTACCAAAATCAATGAATGTGTCATAATATAACTCAAATTCCACATGATAACGGCAACAACAAGTGTCGCGTACGGTGATAGGTTTTACATACCATGGTTTTTGTTGAACAAAAGCACTGATTGAAACATGAATTTCATGATTCTCTTCTTTGAACTTGTTGAATAACTCTATCTGAGTGGTTTCCAAGAAATATTTTTCATGTTCTTCGTATTAATTTCATGCTATTCTTCTTCGCATCACATGCTTTGCAGTTCGTGAAGCACGCGAATTGTTCTTCCAATATTCATATATTATTTTTTTAACATTTTCTCCAAGTCTATCTTTGTATGGTTGCCTACAAATAGCTCTCCAACAAGCGAGTTCATCATTTACATCTATTTGCAGCCGAAATTTTTGATGTTTGTGCAAATTTTTTGTAAGGGTTCTAATCTTTCGAGAGTAGTGGCAGTGTGGGTATAAGGCATTAAGGAGAGCTGCTAAAACTTATTTAAAATGTTTTCTAATTCAGGAGGAATTAGTTCCTGATATTTCCTTCCATTCTCATTCATCAAATTTTATTAATATGATTGCTTAATTTAACAAAAAAATGATATGTGGAAGAAAAAAGCCCTTTTATCCTTTGGAAACATAATAATGCACTTTGTAACCAATGTTTAATGACCTTCGGAAATGTTTCGAGTCTTAATCACTTAATAAAGATCTTTTTGAACCAATATTAAAACCTTCGGAACAACATTAAAAACCTTGGAAATGTGATAATTTACTTTTAAAACAATGTTTAAACCCTTCGGCAATGGTTCCGGACTTCAAAAATTTTAATAAAAGTCTATTGCAATAATCATCGGGTCCATACCTTTTCATTTAACTCCGTGTAACTCTTAATGCGAACACCGTCGGATCTCCAAAGTAAAAGACTGAACGGTTATTGCGTTCAATCAATCCTCGCATGTTATCACTCAAAAGTCATGCGAAACTGGCGATTTCGCACCCATGACATGTCTCATTCTGATTTGATCACGTTCGATTGAATTAAAACCGCTCTCAACCCAAAAGCAGTGTGACAATAGTGACCGGTTTTCCTAAAACCTCTTAACCTTCAAATTTTGTTTTCAAACGCATTTAAACATTGATTTTCACCATTTATTTGTTTAACTTTAATTTCTCTTGGAACCCTCCATTTCCGCTGCGAATTCAATAAACATTGACCATTTATCGAATATCCAATTTCAAACGAATGAACCCAAAATTTCTTCAAATTCTCTGAACCTTTACACAGAAGGTTAATATACTTAATTTCTCCTTCACACAGAGCTAATCACTCTCAATTTATACAAAAAATATATAAATCAAGTGGATTTTCGGAGAGATGAAACCCTCCGGGAATTTGCCAAGAAATAATAAATAAATGAAATTATGAAATTTTATTAAAACAGAGGCAAAGCCTCTCAATCAATTATTTTATGCCCCAATTCGATTTCCTCCTTCTCAGAGGTTACATTTATAGGTTTTTACATAACATTCGACCTCTTCTTGAGGATCGAATTCTTCAAATTTAGATAAAATCCTAATTACGTAACATCTTCCTTAAATCTATCAACTGAAAGCTAAATATACTGAATCTAATCTAAAACTTCTCAATCTTCCTAAATACTAGTTCAACCCTATCTGGTACAACTGTAAATTGACAACTAAAGGTACCAACACCTTTTCTTGTAACTTTTTTTTGGATTTTTGGAATAATTAATGAAGCATTTTGTCTCTAAGCCTCATGATCCTGCATCAGACTCCTGAGGACAGAAATCTTCATGAGCTCCTCCATAGAACTGCCCAATTTCTATAGCATGGTTTCTATCAACCATGTAGCATCTTCAATTGCCTGATCCCTCCACTTGATCAAATATTGAAAATACTCATGTCCCCTGGTTTTCTTAAACACTTTCCCATCTAAGATCCTCTCTGGCTGTAATGTATTTGCTGTCGGTAACTATTTTACCCAGTCAATATTTTCTCTGTCTTCGGGTCTATCATCTATGCCACCATCTTCATATCTGTACAAATCAGCAACATTGAATATTGGAGATATTCCAATATCAAATGGTAATTCAATTGCATAGGAATTTGCAGAAAACTTTCTCAATATCTTGCACGGTCCTATATTTTTGAATTTTAACTTGTTATACTCCCTTTTTGGAAATCTTTATTTCCTCAAGTGTGCTAAGACCAAATCACCAACTTCAAAATTAACTTATCTTTTTCTCAAATTTGCTCTGTCTTTGTATTTCATGCTGCTGTCTTGTAGCTTCTGCTTTACCTGTTAATGTATTGCTTGAATTTATGAAGCAAACTCCTCTCCTTCATCACTTCTCATTTCTGCTTTTCCCAAGTCCCTCAATTTAGATACTCCTCTTGGGGGCATTCCATAAACTATATAGAATGGACTCTGTCCTGTACTTCTGTTAGGTGAATCATTATATGCATATTTTTCCTGTGGTAAAATATGATCCCACTGTTTAGGATGTTCTCCTGCAAGGCTTCTTAAAAGATTACCCAAACTTCTGTTCACTACTTCAGTCTACCCATCAGTCTGAGGGTGATAAGCTGAGCTGAAACTCAGTTTAGTACCAAGCTTCTTCCACAATTTCCGTCAAAAATGAACAAAAAATCTAGTGTCTCTATCAGAGACAATACTTTTCGGTAACCCATGTAATTTGACAATCTCTTTGAAAAAAAAATTGGCAACATGAGTAGCATCACTGGTTTTATAACATGGAATAAAATGTGCCATTTTTGAAAATCTGTCAACTACAACATAAATTGTATCATTTCCTCTCTGTGTCATAGGAAATCATAAAACAAAATCCATACTTACCATATCCCAAGGTCTATCTGGAATAGGTAATGGAATGTACAAACCTGTATTTTGACTTTTCCCTTTTGCATATTGACAAATTTTACAATTCTTCACATAATTTTCCACTTCAGATCTCATGTTTGGCCAAAAATAAAAATGAATTAGTTGCTCATAAGTCTTATCAACACCAAAATGTCTAGCAAGTCCACCACTATGTTTTTCCCTGATTAAATTTTCTCTCATAGAGAAATGTGGTATGCACAACTGATTTATTTTGAACAATAAACCCTCTTGCAAGAAATAATATAACCACTGACTTCTGTCTATCAAAATAGGATTACAACAAGCTTCAAATGCTTCTTTTAAATCCAAATCTATCTTATAGAGTTCTTTAAGAAAATCAAAACCTATCACTTCAATTTGACTTTCTTGAACAAGAATTCTTTTCCTACTCAAGGCATCAACTACCTTGTTTTCTTGACCACTTATATGCTTCAATACAAAGTTAAAAATTTGAATATATTCAACCCATTTTGCATGTTTTTGATTCAATTTAGGCTGTTGCATAATATACTATAAAGCATGATTGTCTGAATATAGCACAAATTCTTTAGATTTTAAATAATGTCTCCACTTCTTTAATGACTGTGCAATTGCATAAAATTCCTTGTCATAAGAAGAATACTTCCTCCTTGTCTCATTCAACTTCTCATTGTAATATGCTATATGTATATCGTCTTGAATTAATACATCTCCAATAGCTTCCCCACTGGCATCACATTTTACTTGAAATGGTTTATTAAAATCAGGCAAAACTAAGACAATTTTCTCAGTTATCTTTTTCTTCAAGAACTGAAAATTCGTTTCAGCTTCAGTAGTCCATTTAAATGGTTGTTTGTCCTTCTTTATGGTTTAAATGATAGGTGCACTGACCTTACTAAAATTCCTTATGGATTTTCTATAAAAACTAGCAAGACCGTTAAAACTTCTTACTTCAAAAACACTTTAGGTGAAGGCCACTCCCCAATTTCCTTTATCTTCTCTGGATCCATTTTTAATCCTTCAGCAGAAAGAACAAAACCTAGATATACCAATTCTTCTTTCATGAATGAACATTTATTTAAATTTATCAGTAACTTCTCTTGGTGTAACTTCCTCAGGACATAATTAAGATGTCTCAGGTGTTCATATTTTGTTTTTCTATAAATTAATATATCATGCAAATATACTATTGCAGATTTACCAATAAATTCCTTTAATAATTCATTCATAAGCCTCATAAATGGTCTAGGTGCATTTGGTGAACCAAAAGGCATTACCATCAATTCATACAATCCCTCATTTGTTTTAAAGGTTGTTTTCCATTCATCTCCTTCCCTTATCCTAATTTGATGATACCCACTTTTCAAATCTAATTTTGAAAAATATTTTGCTCCACTCAAACAATTCATCAAATCTTCAATTCTAGGTAAAGGAAATCTATACCTGATTTTTATCTTGTTAATTTCTCTTGAATCAGTGCACATTCTCCAACCTCCATCTTTCTTCGAACTTAATACTGTAGGTACTACACAAGGACTCAAAATCTCTCTGACCAAAAATTTGTCAACCAATTCCTGTACTTGCTTTATGATTTCTTCATTTTTTGTAGGAGTCATTCTATAAGCTGCTTTGTTTGGAAAATTTGATCCTAGAATAAAATATATCTGATGGCTAATTCTTCTTACAGGTGGTAATTCATCAGGGAAATCATCCACAATAATATCACAATAGTTCTCCAACATTTCTTGAATTTCAATTGGCAAATCAGAAATTTTAGTAGAAGTAAATAATACCTTAGGTTTGCAAACTAAAACAAAATTTACCTCATCATCTTCAATCTGCTGCAAGTATTCTTTTCCACTCAACAATAAAGCCTTTGGATCAGAATTTTTACTTGATGCATCTTCTTCTTCCATAGGTAACAATGTTTGATTCATACCATCTTTGAAAAAATTGTAAGTGTTTCTCTTTCCATCATGTAGTGCTGCTCTGTCATACTCGCAAGATCTACCCAACAATATGTGACACACATCCATAGGCATCACATCACACATGATTTTATCTTTGTAACTGCCAGTTTGCAATTCTATTTCACATTGTTCCTTTACTATCAGTCGATGTCCCTTTTGAAAGCCATGAAACCTTGTAGGGTGTTGGATGTTCCATTGTCTTCAATTTCAACTTCTCTATCACCTCTGTAGAGACCAAATTATCTGTACTGCCACTATCAATTACCAATTTACAACATTTCCCTTGAAATTTTCACACACTTCTAAACAAATCCTTTCTCTATTTTGGTTCACGAACTTCATTTGTTTGTTTTAACAAAACCTTGTTAACCACCAAAGATTCTCCTTTCTCTCGCATAATTTCTTTCTCTGTTTCATGCAACTTTGCTGCTTCCTCTTCAATCTGAGAAACAATTGAATTTCTCTGGTTTGTCCCCACATTCTCTGGACACTCATAGGCTCTATTTCATAATTTTTTACATCTGTAACATTTGACTTCTCTTCCTCTACTTCTGCCTCCTCTTCCTCTATAAGGATTCCTTCTGCTACTTGTATCACCTTCTGTGTGTGCATACTGAGGTGAGCTGCTGCTAGCTCCATCTCTTGGTGTTGTAGATCTTCCTCTACCACCTTCACTTCCTCTTCCTGAGAAAGTACCTCTTCCTTTGGAAGATTTCTTTCTTATGAGTTTTTATTCACCTTTCAAGGCCATCTGAGAAGCCTCTTCTACTATTTTAGGAGCCAATATACTTATCTCATCTTGAATCTCCATTCTGAGACCATTTATGTACCTGGCAATCTTCTCTATTGTATCTTGAATTTGTGCTTCTCTTATGCTCACTTTGTAAAATTCTTCTGTGTATTCTTTTACTATCATTGATATCTGTCTAAGGTTCTACATTTTTCTAAATAATGAAAGTTGATAATCACTAGGAAAAAACTTACCTCTCAACTTTTTTACCATTCTGTTCAAATTCTCGATTGGCTACTTACCAACTCTCCTTCTTTCTGCTTGCACTCCATCCCACCAAAGTGCTGCATATCCTTTCAACCTTGTGACAACAAACTTAACTCTCTTTTCTTCACTGATCTCTTCATAATAAAAGCATTTATTCATTTCATTGATCCAGTTTATCAACTCTTCTAGATTTGATCCTCCTGCAAAAGCTGATACTTCAAGTCTAGGCCTGGATGTAGATCCTAAAACTAATTTAAAGAATCTCATATCAGGAGTAAGCTCAACATTTTCTTCTTCTTCTTCAGCTTCAGGTTCACTGACATCTTCAATATCTCTCTGTTGTCCTGCTTCCATTGCTTCCAATCTAGCTTGAATCTACTGCATAGTCTTTAGTACTTCAGCATTTGCAATTGGTCTACCTCTTCTTCTACCAGCACCACCTCTACCAACTCTGACAGCCATGTTGGATTTATTTTTCTAACTTTTGGAAGCTTGTTCATTGTCTGAAAAATTCTCTGAAGACTGCTTTGATACCACAAATGATGGCAGTGTGGGTGCAGGCATTAAGGAGAGCTGCTCAAACTTAGTTAAAATGTTTTCGAATTCAGGAGGAATTAGTTTCTGATCTTTCTTTCCATTCTCGTTCATCAAAATTTATTAATCTGATTGATTAATTTAACAAAAAAATGATATGCAGAAGCAAAAATCCCTTTTATCCTTTGGAAACATAATAATGCACTTTGTAACCAATGTTTAATGATCTTCGAAATATTTAAACCTTCTGAAATATTATAATTCACATTAACCAATGTTTAATGACCTTAAGAAATGTTTCAGTTCTCAATCACTTAATAAAGCTCATTTTGAACCAATATTAAAATCTTCGGAACAACATTAAAAACCTTGGGAATGTGATAATTTACTTTTAAAACAATGTTTAAACCCTTCGACAATGGTTCCAGACTTCAAAAATTTTAATAAAAGTCTATTGCAATAATAATCAGCTCCATACCTTTTCATTTAACTCCGTGTAACTCTCAATGTGAACACCGTTGGATCTCCAAAGTAAAATATCAAACAGTTATCACGTTCAATAAACCCCCACACGTTATCACTCAAAAGTCACGTGAAACTGGTGGTTTCACGCCCGTGACATGTCTCGTTCTGATTTGATCACGTTTGATTCAATTAAAACTGCTATGATGCAGGAGCATTAGGCACAATAAAATACCTTGTATTTTTGTAGACATAGAGGGGTCTCATGTTTTTGCTTTCTTGTGTAATTATTAGTATTTTGAATAAATCTAGTAAGAAATTGTAAATGTTCCCAATTAATTGGAGAAAATGAGAGAAGATGATTTTTTAGGAATGTGAAGAGTCAGTTTCAGTTTGTTTATGGATTTAGGCTAAATTTAGGATTTGAGGATTCCAAGGGTTTTGTTGAGTCATTAGAGGAGAGGAATCGATTGACTATCAAGTTGTATAATTGTAAGCCTCAAAGGCATTAATGAACAGAGCTGGAGATCGAGAGAGACTGAGTAGGAGGTAGAGGGTCATCGAATTGAAGATCTGGCCAAACAAGAAGTTTTGTAAGTGGGTTCATTGTACATATGAATGAAAGAATGGTTCTTGAATGTATGTGCTTTGATTGACTTAATTCTATGTGAATGCGCTTTGATTTCAATAAGAAATTATATGAGAACCAGTGTGGTGAACCTCTGTAATGGGGGTTTAAATGGGTCCTGTATGTTGAAGGAGGGTTCGATTCTTTTCCTGAATTATTAGTCTCTATGTGAGAGGGTTTAATCTTTTCAGAATCCATTGATATTAATATGACTCTGTGTAAGAACTGATGAACGGATAAAATTGTGTGTAATGGAATGAATTTGGAACTCGGTGCATGGTAGCGATAGGTGAGTAAATCTATCGTGAAAGGGGAGGATCATTTATGAACAATAACCATTCTATTGAGTAGCAATCAGCGAAGAGAAGATTGGTTTTTGAAGTGGAGTTGAAGCAGTTTGTGTTGAACCAAGGAGGGCAAACGCAAAATAGAAATGGCTTGACTGAGCGAAGCCCCAATATCAAAACCAAAGTAAAATTTGGTTGTGTGCAATGGAATGTTATTGTGGAGATTTTAATTGGTGTGAAGGGTTGCAGAACCATGAACAGGGTTCGTAGGAGAGTGGGGTTGAAAATGTCTAAAGGAGTTCACAGCGTTGAAGAACCGCGGATCGGAACAAAAAAGGAGGAACTGTGAGTTAACTAAAGAGCGAAGGGCAGAGGCATTGAAACATAATTAGAATCTGAGCTAAGGATAAAAAGCATGAAGGAAAAATTCATTTAAACTAGAGTGGTGAAGAAGCAGATCGACGAACTAAGAATATAGCAGAACCTTGAGCAAGAGGGAGTTGGAACCACAAGGGTGGTTTTGATAATTCATACCGGTGGTATTCGTATAGCCCCAAGACCGGTAAGTGGAATTGAAAAAAAACGCGATATCAGTTATCGACTGCCATGTGTCCTAAAGTGGTATTCGATTACCACTCACATCACGTAATTTTTTAGGATTAAACCTCATGCATGTTATTTGCACGATGGTCGTTGGATCATCCAAAAACAACGCGACAACTCATCAACCGTCGGATGTGAGAGGTATGTTAGTGCTGGGGCCCCAAACTCTAATATAGGTTGATGATTGGTAATTTAACCCAAGTCAGAGTTTATATGAATTATCCTCGTCAAAAATTCATACATAGAAGCATTGGTTAAGCGATGTCAAACTGGGGTAAGTTATAAAGGACAGAGGGCGCATATATATATAATTGGACCAAGATATATTAATTAATATAAATTATTGGCATTTGGGTTGTTGAGTTGCGGCATAATAGTTATATGCATTTGTAATAAATTTCCAAGGTCGAACTTTGGCATCGAAATGTTCGCATGGATAAATGCTATGATAAGCCTTGGTTGAAGGTAAAGTTTCCGCTTATGTATTTGGTTGTATGGATTTATGAAGCATGGTGAAATGATTTATAAAAAAGCTTCCACACTTATTTATTTAAATCTCTAGTTCAGAAGATATCTTACTGAATTTCCCAGACTGAGAATTGTATTGGATTGAAAATTGGGATGCATTTTTATATGCATGAGAGATTGAATATGTAGGGTAGCAGGGGTACCCCGTCATCACGCTCTCAACCCAAAAGTGGTGCGACAACAGTGACCAGTTTTCCCAAAACTGCTTAACCTTCAAATTTTGTTTTCAAACACATTTAAACACTGATTTTCGCCATTTCGTTTTTTAACTTCAATTTCTCTTGGAACCCTCCATTTTTGCTTCGAATTGAATAAAAATCGACCATTTATCGAATATCCAATTTCAAACAAAAGAACCCGGTTTTTTTTCAATTTCTCTGAACCTTTACAGAGACGGTTAATATACTTAATTTATCCTTCACACAGAGTTAATCACTGTCAATTTATACACAGAATATATAAATCAAGTGGATTTTTGGAGAGATGAAACACTCCGGGAATTTGCCAAGCAATAACAGATAAATGAAATTCTACAACTTTATTAAAACAGAGGCAAACCCTCTCAATCAATTCTTCTACAGCCCAATTCAATTTCCTCCTTCTTAGAGGTTACATTTATAGGTTTTTACATAACAGTCGACCTCTTCTTGAGGACCGAATTCTTCAAATTTAGATAAAATTCTAATGACATAACATATTCCTTAAATCTATCAACTGAAAGCTAAATATACTGAATCTAATCTAAAACTGTTCAATCTTCCTAAATACTAGTTCAACCCTATCTAGTACAACTATAAATTGACAGCTAAAGGTACCAACACCTTTTCTTGTAACTTTTTTTTGGATTTTTGGAATAATTAATGAAGCCTTTTTTCTATAAGCCTCATGCTCCTGCATCATTGAGCCATAAATTTTACCAAGTGATTCACTTTGGTACTTGATGAAACCACTACCATATGTATTTCTCTACGTACAACTGAAACATTTTTTTGTCTAGATCTTCTAATTGAATTTATAGTAGTATTTATATTTTGTATCACATTTTTCTTCATTTTGTTTATCTTTGGTTGATTTTCAAATACCCAATAAAGTAGTAGCTTCTTTTAATTTCTTTAATTATAGGAGACCTTCAACATTTGGGCTTGAACTATCACCTTTTCCTTTATGAAATACTTATCAAAAATGCAGTTAACACGATATCATATATAATGGTCAACTTTTTTATCTCCATATGTGTGAGTGTCAACATTTTCTAACATCTCATCATCGACATTGATTTCATCTGTATATATTCGAATGAATAGTACATAATAAGTTTACATATTCAATAAATGACTAAATTAATAAATACATGTATAATTTCAATAATACGTGCATGTGTTAAACACACACACACACACACACACACACACACACATATATATATATATATATATATACCTTGTCATTCAATTTCTTCACTTGAATTTCTTTCAACATTTTCACCATCTTCAATCATTGGTTCAATATCTCTTTCACTTTCTCTTTGAAAATTTTGTATCACATCATCAATGTTTTGAGGAATATCTCTCTCTGTTTACATTGCAAAATATTTTTCAAATTAGTTCATCAAATAAAAATTAAGCTTCACATTTTACACTAGGAAAATTTTAAATATATCAAAATCATAATATTTAAATTTACATACCTGCTTCAACTTCTAGTTGAGGTTGATTTTCCCCTTCAATATTTGAGAGTGCTTCTATATTTATTTTGCAAGATTGTCTCATCTCTTCTCTACATTCCTCAGGGTCTCTTTTTCGATCATATTTTCTTGTATAATTTCTTCGATTTACCATGATAATAGAGTATGAAGTTCAAAAAATTTCCTTAAAGAATTTAGAAAAAAACTCAATTAAAAAAAACATCACAAAAGATTTAATTTAAAAAAAAACTCATTTTAAAATTTTTACAAAAAGTACATACTCCAATCCAAAACACTTACTTTAAAAAATTCAAGAAAAAAGTTGTCTTATAAAAATGAAATGAAGCTCAAAATATTTCCTTCCAAGTCCTACAAATAAATTTCATTTAAAAAGTTAGAAAGAAACTCATTTTAAAAAATCATTATAAAAGAGTTACTTCAACCCAAAAAACGTACTCTAAAAAAATGTCACTTCAAAAAATGCCTCCAAAAAATGTCCATTGAAAATTAATTCCAACTTCATAAAAAATGCCACATTAAAAAATACTTCAAAAAATATCATTTTAAAAAATACTTCCAAAAAATGTCTTTTTGAAATTAAGCCCAAATCCATACCTTCAAAAATAGTGAAAATTAAGCCCGAATCCATACTTTAAAAAAAATGAAGCCCAAAAAACATCCAAAAAACTGTATCACATACCTCCAAGAAATGTCCTTTGAATGTACCTCCAAGAAAAGTCTTCAAAAATGTTCTTTGAATGTACCTCTAAGAAAATTCTTTAAACCCAAAGCATTTCTTTGCAAAATCAGACCAAATGTACGAAAATATGCAAAAATAATGAATGCCTCCAAGAAATGTCCTTTGAATGTACCTCCAAGAAAAGTCCTTAAATCCAAAACAATTCTTTGCAAAATTAGATCAAGACCTTTGTAAAATCAGACCAAATACATCAACATAAAATTCACTCAAACCATAATTGAGTCATCGTTAAACCTATCTCTACAACTTCTTGCCATTACAACAAAACTTGTTCCCACCCTAAAATAGATATACCTCTAACATCTATGAAATTGGAGCAGATGTAGATTAATCAAATTAACATTTAAGAAAAATTCAAATGATAAACTGCAAAGAAATTAAACTGTGAGAGTAGCCGAGGAAAAGGAGAAATGGATTGAAGGAAACTTTAACGAAAACATCCAATTCTAAAATCGTAAGACCTATGAATGTTTATGAATCTCATCCATAGTGTAAAGAATGAGCTCCTCAATCTTGAAGCTTCTCGGATTTCTCTGATCCGTGCATATTTTTGAATCTCATCCATTGCATAAACTCTTTCTGGGTGATAGAGTTCCTCAATCCTGAAGCCTGTAATAAATGTTCTCATCTGTAAATATTTCTGAATCTCATCCATTGCATGGAATCTTCTGACTAATAGAGTTTCTTCACCATTTAGTTTGAAATTGAATGCAAAATGATAATAATGCTAATTTATATCGATGGGTTGTCTACACTTGTCGTGATGACCGGGATAATAATTGAAAGTGTAATTTGGTTTAATTTTTACTGCAATTACAACTCAACGATCACTCCATTACTTGATTTTTTCTCTTTTTCTTTTGTAAAACCTTTAAATAGAACTCTTCTCGGATAACGACCCATAATACTCCCTTTATACGAAGCTGTGCAAAATTGAGGTAGAGGAGCTTCACTTTCCAGTATATGGAAAACATGGCATATGCCCAGCCTGTACTTCGGCTCTGGTTGAGTGCACAACAACCCCAGTTTCAGTACTTCTCCATCTCACCCACATCATATGCCTTCCCCAACTTTGGATTAGATGCCTCCACCAGCCTCCCCTCCTTGTACAACTCCCACGCCCACTCCACCAAAATCGTTTTCTCGACATCCTTTGACAGACCCATGGGCCTCCTTCCGCATGTCACTTCCAATAGTAGAACCCCGAAGTTGAAAATTTCATAGCTCATCATGGCCTTCCGTGTGTGTACGAGCTCTGCTGCTATGTACCCAAAGTTCCCACCAAAAAATCCGTTCGTGGATTCTCACTGTGATCATATAACCAAGTGACGATGAAGTCAATTATTTATAAAACAGTTTTCCTCTGTAACTAATTAATAATAATCATATTTAATCCAAAGGTGGACACTATTTCAATCGTCTAACATCAAAACCAATGGTGCACAATGGTTCAGGTGGCAGTTGGTGGATTTGTTTTCAAAGAGGGACGCTTTACAACGTACTAAAGGTATCTACATACAAAAGTATCATTACAAATTTTTTTGTTTAATGTTCTATTTTTTACATCTAATCTCATAACTTCAAGCATTAATTTTATTTGGTTTACAAATAGAGGTACTCCATGTATTAATTTTTATAAGGTTGCTTCGAGTACTATTTCTATATAGAAAAAACAAGGGGTTTTTCCTTCCATCGTCTTTTTGTTTTTGTTTTATATCATCACTTTCTTAAAGTAATGGTTCTCTTTCTCATTGTTTCTATGATATGGTTAACACTTATTGATAATGTATTTTTCTTTTCTTTTATATATTCACTTTCTTAAAGTAAAAGTTTTCTTTCTCATTATTTCTAGGATATGGTTAACATTTAAAAAATCTTTCTAAGGTTTACTTTTGAATTTATTTAAATGACAAGTTCCTCCTAGGTTCCTCTCTTCCCATTTCTATAAGTTGTCATGTTCTTTATTTTCTTTTCTTTGTTACAGGGTATTGGGTAAGACTTGACACAAGTCCCAAAATGGAAAATTCCTAACTACAGGGAAATCCTTTCCAACCTAGGTACATGGTTGTTATTTTCTCGCACTTTTGGGCTAAGCAATCATTAGAACTTTGGACCTTAAGGCTTGAAAAGGAATCCTGAGACAGGAGTCCCATAAGGCTACACATGTAGAGAAAATAATCAGCATCCAAGGTAATGTTTGGACAAAAATGTATTAATTTCTTGAATATATTTTCCATCAAGAGTGCAAAAATACACCGTATAATTCATATTTCAAAAATCCTCACATTTTGCAAAAAAATCTAGATTAGGAAGAAAAGTTTGCTTCTCATGTGGAAAAAAATAATTCCAAATTACATGCAAATAGAAAATATTCTTGAAGGTTTGCTTGGTGTTGTAGAAAATTAGCACCATTTTCCTGGTTGGGATAGAGAATTCCAACGCAAATGATAAACTGTCAAAGAAGATATGGAATGATGCGAAGAACACATGCAGGGCTATGGCCTTCAAACCCTTCTTATCACCCTCTACGAACTTGCCGAAGATATACACAATCATCATTTGCAGGCAAGAAAGCTTAAAGGATTGGAGTTAAAGACTAACAAAGAAAGAGGATGTGTTAAGAGGTGTGTAATAGCGAAACTTCACTTCATGTTGCGAGGGTATGAATGGATGGATAAATGCGGAAATGAGATGGCTTTATGGTAGTATGGTTTGAAGTGAAATATATTATGTAGGTAGTGGTGTTTTTTAATAAGGCTATTTCTTTAATGATTTCCCTATTCACTAATACGATCTTATTATGATTGGTTAAAGTCTATATATTATTTTTGAGATTCTCTATTTATAATAAGTGACGATTGTTGCACCGAGAGGCGCAATCTACAACCTAGTAAGTATGTCACATTCTCAAAATTTTTTATTTTTATTTTTGTTGATATTAGCCAAAGCATTAACCTAATCTTTAATTTTATATAACTTGAATATTTAGATTATATATAACTTTTCTAACTTATTAGTGGGCTGAGATTAATTATTAAAATACAACTATATATTATTTATATAATTTGAATGGATAGTAAATTATTTCACCCATTTAATAATTTCTTTATTATGTACATGAATTTGAATGGAACATAAATTTAACTTTAACAAAAAAATTTACCACATTGAATTACCAAATTAAGTAAAATTTTAAACACCTTTACTCTTTATTAAAGTCAATACCATTTCTTGAATCAAAAGAAAAGAGTTAATTCAAGACAAACAATCAAAATCCAAAATCTTTTAATATTTATTTTAATTAAATATTTTTAAAATGAATCTTTAAAAATAAAATCCATGTTCTATGGATAAATTAAAAGATTTAAAGATATAAATATTTCCCCATCAAAATTGCAATATTTCAAAATTTAAATAAATAAAAATCTAAATAAACTGTATTTATGGTAAATAAATAAAACCTATTTTTATACTCTCCAGAGCTATGGTAAATAGATAAAAATATATGTAAACTAGATGTATGGTAAATAAATAAAAACGTATTTCTGCATTTACTCCATAAACCTTTTTATATTTTAAAAAACTCAAAAACATGAAGCCTATGGGACTAATACCATGGGACATAGTAATATTGATACCATGGGCCAAATACTATATTTATAAAATAAGTATGGTAAATAAATAAATACCAGCCTAGATCCATCTAACTTTGGATCTATCATGCGCTGAGAGGGATCAAATCTCTCAAGGTGCAAACCTATTTTTTGAGTGCAAAACTTGAAGAAAGGTTTGCACCTCGAGAGATTTGATCCCTCTCGGGGCATGATAGATCCAGAGTTAGATGGATCTAGTCTGGTTCCAGTTGGAAGCATCAACGTCACATTTTTTAGATTATTAAAAGTTTTCTATATTTTTGAGATGAAAGATGGATCCAGGTTGGTTTCAGTCGTGTGTTGCCAAGGAAAATCTATCAAAGATATGATTAATTTTATCAATAATATGTAAATATATCAAATATTAATATAATCATTTTAAATATGCTAAATATCTCTTAGATTAACTTGGTCATTTTAATTTTAAATTTTCATAGTTACCTTAGTTCGTTGAGATGATAATTATTGGTAATAACTATAATGATGAAAAATGATGAAATATTTTTTAAATGGAAAGTGACAATAATAGTGTTGAAAGATAGAAAATGTGAATAATAAGAACGTACTCATGTTACAAATAGTCTTCATTGTGATCAATCTCAAACTATTTTCTTCTACTATTCTTATTTCCTCCCTTGTTAGTTTTGTTATCTTTTCATATCGATTATATGAAAAAGAAAATTTAAATCGTAAACCATTTAAATCTTTAGCTCGAGCTATTGTAGTAAACATATAACTTAAATTACTATAACACAAAAATCAATCTACATTGTCAATAACGTTTTGTGCTTACACTAAAATCAATGCATATTGTTAATCCAATCACTTTAAAATTAATGTGCCGTCATATATCCAATGCATATTTTTAATATAAAAAAGGCACAAAGAGGTATGATAAATAAATAAATATAAAATAGGTATAAAGAGGTATGGTAAATAAATAAATATAAATGAGGTATAAAGAGGTAAGGTAAATAAATAAAAATATATCAAATATGATTATAAATAAAAATCTAATTATATAACAAGCCTATGGGCCAAATACCATAGTAAATAAAAAATGTATGGTAAATAAATAAAAATATAAATAAACTAGAGGTATGGTAAGTAAATAAAACCTCTTTTCATATTTACTCCATAATGTGCTTTATATTTATAGAACACTCAAAAAATAGGTTTTATTTAGGTGAAGCCTATTGTCCAAATACCATGGGCTAAATTATTATTATAACCATGCAAAAAAAACATTATTAACCCTAATGTAATATTAAAAGATTATTATTATTATTATTATTATTATTATTATTAAATATAATACTCATATTAATATGTTATAATATTAATATTATTAAATTTAGTAACTTTATATTAATACAATATTAAATCTAGTATATTATAATATATATAAATATATCATGATATATATTAACTCTAGATATATATGGGAGGGAAGAACAAAGACATAGAGTGATACAGGTGGAGATATAGGGGGATTGACAAGGGAAATATGGAGATAAACTAAAGGAAAGGGGAGAGGAGGAATGAAGAGCGAGAGAGGGAGACACAAATATGAAGGGGGGAGAGAGAGAAGGAGAGGGGGAGGGAGATAGTGATAGGATTAGAGGAGACAAAGATAGTGGAAGAGAGAGGGGGGTAAGAGAGAAAGGGAGAGAGAGATGACAGAAGAGAGAGGGAGGTAAGAGAGAAAGGGAGAGATAGGAAGGACCAAAGAGAGGACTTGAGAGAGGTTGTTGGAGGGGCAGAGACGGAGGGAAGAAGAAATATATAGAGAGAGAGATAAAGAGATAAAGAGACAAAGAAGGAGAGATGGAGATAAGGGGGGAGAGAAGGAGGGATAAGGAGAGAGGGAGGGATATAGTAAAATAGTGGGTGGGTGAAGAGAGAGAGAGAGAGAGAGAGAGATGGGAGAGAAAGGAAAAGAGAGGAAGGAAGAGAGAGGATGTGAGAGAGTAGAGAGAAACCACACGACTGAAGCCATAGATTAGATCTATCTTAACTTTGGATCCATCAAACCCCGAGAGATATCAAATCTCTCGAGGTGCAACCCTTTTCTCAAGTTTTACACTAAAAAAAGAGGTTTCCACCTAGAGAGATTTGATCCCTCTCAGCGCTTGATAGATCCGGAGTTAAGATGGATCTAGGCTGGTATTATTGAATCTCTTAACATCAATCATCATCTTCTGAATTTGCATTCACTAAAGAGAAAGTTTATACACGGCTTTCTCAAATATTTTATTTTTTAGTTTTGTTAGTATTATTTTCACACTTACTTATTGTAACTTATTGATTCTTTATAATCTATCAATATTGATTTTGGAATTATTTGCATAAAGTATGTCATTTTTTATAACAAAAAAAAAATTCATTTAAAAAAAAATGCTATGAGACCACTTTTAATAACCCTACTATGGTTATTTATCACTTAATTTCTATTTTTTTCTTATAAAAATACTCAATATAAATTTTACTCCAAGAGTAGCCCAAGGGGTAATATTTTTGTTCATGTCTTTTACACGAAAATATTATGTGTTAAACTTGAGAAATTATTTTATAAATCTCCTAAAAGGGCTACCACCCAATATATATATATATATATATATATATATATATATATATATATATATAAGGCAACCTAGGAGACAACATGTTGTGCTTTATGTATACACTTTTTTCTTTTTCTTTATTTTAAATAAAGGGTTAATGAGCATATAATATCAACTCTTGTTATTAATGTCTATATATGTTTTCATACAACATGACCTTGTTTTTATTTGCAATTGATGATTAATGTTTTCTGATCGCAATGGTAACATGAGTCTTTTCTTTTTGGAAGCTCATAAACTCATAAGATAGCAAACTACAGGAACCATTCAAAGATTGCTTCTCCCTAGATTTTTCACCCATACAAGAGTACGCTCTCATCGAAATTTTTCTTTTCTTTTTTCCCAGGTTGTTCCCAGCCCATGGCTAGTCCTTCCTCCCTTGGTAAGGAATCTAGGGCTTTATGGTGGCTTAAAATTTAATATACAGTTTGGATTTTACATGGGATGACTTTCCCATAATAGTAAATTTTGAGATAGAAAGTGATGACCATTGGCCCAAATTTGAATCTTGTAATTGAAAGAAAAGAAATTCAATAATGATATTTCATTGTGGAATTTCTAAATATTGGGTTTATTCTATATGCTACATAAGAAAGTACAATTAGTTATTTTCTCTCATTCAGTAGTTGCAATTCCAGGATTCTAAATTTTCTTGTAAAAAAAATTAGTAAAAAAACATGCATGCAACGGCTCTATGTTACTGATATGAGTATTGTAAACCTGATACACATATTGTAAGCCTACTAGATAATTTAATTCATTCTTTCTATTTTTTCCGCATACAAAAGTATCATTACAATTTTTTGGGGTTTAATTTTCTATTTTTGACATGTAATCTTGTAATTTCAACTATTAATTCTATTTGGTTTATAAACTAGTTACAACTATAGAGAATGAATAATGATATGAGTATTGTCGAATATTTGACCATTCTTCAAATGAAAATATAGAGAAGTCTATATCTGTTGCGGAGATTGAGGTTGTACTAAAAAAATTCCCGGCAACAAAAGTTCGGGATCAGATGGTTGGCTAGTAGAGTTTTATGTGCATTTTTTTGACCTTTTGAAGGATGAACTCCATACAGTGATTGAAGTGGTTTAGATGAGGGATTTGGTACCTGGAAATATGAATTCTACTTTTCTGGCTATGATTCTGAAATCTTCGAACCCCAAATCTTTTGATGAATATAGACCAATCTCATTATGCAATGTAATACACAATATTTCTTCAAAAATCATTGCTAACCGTATGAAAGGGGTATCATCTAAGTCCATTGTAGCTAAAAAATATGGTTTTCTCAAAGGGAGATCGATACACGATGTTGTGGCTATTGCACAAGAGGCAATGCACACAATTCATGATCATAAATTAGATGCTATTATCATGAATATAGACTTACAAAAAGCATATGATTTTGTTGATTGGTCCTTTATTTGGCTTTCTATGTATAAGATAGGTCTATCTATGGTGTCAATTTGATGGATTATGCATGCATTTTCTCGGTTAGGTATGCTGTTCTCATTAATGGTATTCCATCTGACTTTTTCTTGGCTGGTCATGGGTTGCGACAAGGATGTGCCTTCTCACTGCTTATTTTTATTTTTTTCATGGATAGCTTTAGCAACATTATGAAGATGGCTAAAAATGCAGGCTATTTTGAAGGGCTTTCATTCTTGCCTACGATATGTATCTCTCATTCGATCTTTGTTGATGATGTGCTGCTTTTTGGAAGTCTCATAAGGAATCAATTGTTTTATTTACACTATATCCTATCTCGATTTAGCGTGGCTACAGGTCTAAGTATATAAAAAAAGAATTCGATCATGTATTATGACTAGGGTGATGTGGATGAAGTTGAATTCACAGCTCGGTTTATGGGTATTGGTACTAGTAATATTTTATCTGGCCTTACATATATGGGCTTCATTCTAAAACCATGTGCTTATAAAAATTGTGACTGGCTATGGTTGATTGAGAGATTCAGGAACAAGATTATGAAGTTGACACACATATTTATTTCTCTTGGAGGATGCTTTATACTAGTACAAGCAGTATTAACACAGCTCATGGTTTATTGGTCTCACCTGTTTTATTTTCTTGTGTTTATTATAAAAAAAATTGGAATCTATCATATCCAAATTTATTTGGGCCGGTGGCTTGGATCGGAAGAAATTTCATTTATGTAAACTCTTTCACATTTCCATACCCAATGTTTTCGGTGAGTGGGGTATCTTAGACCTTCGATGTTTCGCCAATGCTCTACTTGTCAAATCTCTATGGAGGGTATTAAATGGAGATGGGGTCTAGTCAAATATTGTTTATTTCAAATATATTAGAGGCGATCCTATTGAAATCCTTTACTTTTGTAAGTCGTGGTCGACTCATAAATCTTCACAGATCTGGAGAAGTTTTGTCAAGGTAAAAGACATTATGGGAAGCCGTATGAAATGGCTCTTTGGAAATGGTTAGTGAATTCTCGTAGGAGTGGATCATCTAATTGGGTTATATGGGATAGAGACGATGGACCCTGTTTTGATGCATCGTTTACATCAACGAGGTATATTCTATGTATCAACAGTCATATCCCAATGTGAACTCGGTGCTCCAATTTGGAAATGGGTTCAGATGATAGGATTAAATGTTGAGGACACAGTGTTATGGGATAGCTATAGATAGAGACTAGAAATATCGGGTTTTTCCTACAGAATCGAAGGTGACAAGATTAAATGGAGTGGTAATATGGTCGAAGGCAACATATAGGTACATGAATTATATTTACACTTATTAAAATAGAAGCTAAAAACCCTCCTGGTTTCTGCTTTCTATTGGTTTTGGAAGTGGCACATTCCCACTAAGATTCTACTCTTCACTTGGTTGGTATGGAAAAGGAAAGTCCTCACTTGGGATTCCATTATGAAACGTGGTTTCCATGGACCGGGTTGATGCCCATTGTGTATGAATCAAGAGGAATTTGCAGATCATATTTTCTTTTTCTAGCCAACCAGTGTGTCTATCTGGAATTTATTTAATGCTCTCCTGAATGACCCTCTCTGGCGATCTCATGATTGTTTGCAGACTATTCTAACATGGGGAGCATCAAAAAATAGGCCTTAGAAAACTCTTCCTTTTTATGTATTATGGGAAATTTGGGAAGCAAGGAATCAATTTATTTTTTAGGACATCCCCATTGACATAAATGGCATATATTGTGATGTAATGAGATGGTTGGGAACTTTCCCTTGCCATATTGTTTCTGTGGAATACTTATCTGTAAGAGGACGACCCAATAATATCCAACTCTCTGCGATTTATTTTGATGGGGTTTATAAGGAGGATGTTGTGGGTTGTAGAGCTTGGATCAAAATTTTAGAAGTAGAGAAATATCATATATATTGGAATTTTGGTCATGATTCTAATAACTTAGCAGAGATCATGGCTCTATGGTGTGGGATTAGGGTCGCATATGATCTTCAACTGAGGCATACACACATATATGGGGATTCCAGGATCATCATCGATGGGGTCACTAGGAAAAATAGATTTCATGGTATGTTACTATGTGGATGTAATGAGCATATAAATTATATCCTCTCTAAATTCCACGCTTTCTCTATTCAACACATCTATAGGTAAAACAATAAAAGAGCTGATCTCCTATCAAAAAAGGGTCTTCTTGTACCTTTTGGAACTATATTAATATCTCTCTATAGGAAAAATACTGAGATGGAATCCCTCAACATTCCTCTGCCATAAGTTGTTTATATATCTTTTTTTGTCTGTATGCTTTTATCCTATGCCTGCAGTTTCTATCCTTTTTGCAAGCGAGCCTGTCCATATTCACTTTTTCTGTCAGTTTTTTTTGTTATCAATGCAAGCAAGCCTACTTATCCTTTCAAGCGAGTGTGGGTTTCGGTTCTGGGTTATTATCCTTTTTGTATCTGGCCTATCCTTACAAATTTTTTTCTCCAAGATTATAATTTATATGCAAGAGAGCATGGTTTTACTTTATCAAGCGAGCGAGGGAGCTGTATCCTCATATTATTTTTTATTTGATACTTATAGTCTATCTCTCCAGGTTTCCTCACAAGTTTAGTGCCTCATCACATATATCAAGCAAGCTTATTTTATATTGCCCATCAATGTCAAAAGTCGCACATGCTCATTGAATGAACTTCTCTCGGCTACTTGGGTATATAAGGACTGTTGCCTTTTTCTTGCTTTGTGGTTTTCTTTTCATGAGCATTGACTGATTGCTTTGGACTCACACCCATTCCATTCCAAAGTAGATGTCTGATCTATTGGGATTGTTTAATCATCCTGATGTTTAAAATCCCGATGATTGTAGTATGGACCACGTATTGTTTTATGCATCGCCAATTTGAGTATGTTTTTTCATACATCTGGTTGAATATAATATGAAATATGGACTATTTTATAATAAAGCAATGGTTTTTTCTTTCTCTGAAAAAAAAGTCTACAAGGTAATTTAATTCATTCTTTCTATTTTTCCCCACATACAAAAGTATCATTACAATTTTTTTTGGGTTTAATTTTCTATTTTTGACATGTAATCTCATAACTTCAAGTATTAATTGCATTTGGTTTACAAACTAGCTACAACTACAGAGAGTGAATAACAGGATTGGGCTTTTCAATTACATAATTTGGTTACAACTACATATGTTAATATCAATTTTATATAAGTATTAGTTCTTTGGTCCTAAGATGAATATCATCATTCAAGAAGTTTATAAAATGAGGTATTTGATTAGTATAACCCTTTTTTCTCTAAGAATCATAAGAACCATAAGTATCAAAGTACCAAAAAAAGAGATTTTCAATGGGAAAAAAGAGATTACGTCAAAACCACAAAGAACATCTCATCTATGGTATAACTTAGGTATTTAATGATAAAAATTACAAAATCTCTTGATAAACACATAAATAATTTCATCATTATGTATCATATCATTAAAAATACAAGAACATCCTCAATGGTTACTCAAAAGAAATGAACATTAATTTACATGAAAACAATAAAAATACATGAACATTAATGGGTTACTATGAGAATATATAAACACCTTCAAGCACACAATAACCCTTTCAATTTAAAAAATATATTATCACATTTATCAAATGAATATGTGTTATAGGATTGGATTTAGTTACAACTACATATGTTAATATCTAGTTATATAATTTGGTTACAACAGTTCTTCTGCACAATGTTTTTTGGTTTATGTATTCCTAGGCACTAGGGTAAAGGTGACCCATAAGGTGAGGTACTTGTTTGAAGTACTCTCTACTCCAACAATGGTCCTAAGATGAAATATCATCATTCAAGAAGTTTATAAAATGAGGTGTTTGATTAGTATTATTTTGCACAATTTTTTTTTGGTTTATGTATTCGAAGGCACTATGGTAAAGGTGACCCAGAAGGTGAGGTAGTTGGTTGAAGTACTCACTACTCCAAAAATGCTCCTAATATGAAATATCATGATTCAAGAAGTTTAGAAAATGAGGTGTTTGATTAGTATAACCATTTCGTCTCTAAGAACCATAACAAGTTTAGAGAATGAGGTGTTTGATTAATATAACCATTTCTTCTCTAAGAACCATAAGTATCGAAGTACCAAAAAAATAAATTTTCAATAGAAAAAAAAGAGATTAGATCAAAACCATAAATAATAACAACTTATCACCCAATATATACTTGAAAAATGTAAATGCTTTAAAAATATATATCACAAATACATATAAATATTTAAAATACCAAGAGAATGTCAAAAATACAATTAGTTTTCAGATTTTCATTTAATTAATTTATATTTCAACAATACAAAAAATAATAATATTATACTTAACTATAATTATGAATTATTTGTAAGCCTAATCATTTATTGTACATTGGTTTTTAAGAACTATCATCAACTAGTATGTATTTCAAACATATAAATATAACATGATCATATTGCTTTAAAAATATATCACAAATAATTAAAATTATACAAATGACCATGAAAATATCAAAAATAATATTTTGGAGACACCATCAATTAGAATATATTTAAAAAACAAGTTTTTATAATTGTCCTTAATATATCTTTTAACAATACAAATAATAATAACATCACAAGTAACTATAATCATGAATTTTTTCGGTGAGAACAATTATAATTTAGTTGTAATTTATTTTAACAAGTACTATAAACTAATATATATTTCAAAATATAAATAAATGAAAATATCACAACATTTTACAAATGTATCACAAATAAATATTAAGTATCCAAATGATCACCATAATATCAATAATAATTGTAAGCTTTATTATTAAATATAAAATTTAGAAATACATGCATTGTTTTCTTTTTTATTTTATTTATAACTTATACTATTATTTGGAATCAACCAAAGATAAAATAGTAAAATTAATAATTGTTTTTAGGGACTGGTTATGCTCCTAATTGCTCAATATAGCTACATCAATATTATAAAAAATTATAAGCTTGATAAAATTATCATATCTTTTCTCTCACTATTTCTAACCTCTATCACATGAAACCCTCAAGAAAATAATAAAATAAGCTTTAAAGAACCTCCTAACAAATAAAAATAAAAATGAATAGAGTTTAGAAAACCTTTTAAACCATAACAATAAAAATTAATGCACCTTTTCAGCCTCTCAAAGGAATATCACTTAAACACTTACCTGGATAACCCTCAAAACCTTTGCAGGCCACTACATAAACTAGAATAATGTGAAACTTTGTCCTTATAAGTTAAAGTGATTGGAGATGATTATGCTTCAGTTAGCACAAAAAATGTAAAGAGAGAAAATTCCCCACATAGAAGTGACTAACATTATATATCACAAACAGGTTGACGAAGAGTGCGAAGAAGCACCCCAAACCCTGGAGCGCACCAATGCCTGATAAAGTCTTTCTTAAGAGGCTTTTCCAGATAGAAGCTCTTGTGCTCATAACAATTTGGGAGAGCATCGATCCTAAATTATTCATATATCATCCTTTAGTGAAAACCATTGGGAGGCCTCCATTCAATGTAACTTAAACATTTAAAGCCAAAATTTTAAGATAAAAGAGGAAATAGACTAAGGAAGAGATACCCACATCATAAAATAACCACTCCTTATTTTGAAACTGAACTTTGTAATGGTCCACCGAGAGGGATATATGGTGTCTACTTCATGTAGAAAATAAAAAATTATAGGGTGTACATTTGCTATAGACATTAATTTTTTTGGCAAAAAAAGTGGGGAAGTCATTGTTCTCTTGCTGTTTAAGTTAACTGGAAACAGAGCGACGTATGATCCCACATGTTGCGGTTTTAGACACAAGATTTACTATGATGACAAAAGTCTCACTAATAACAGTATCAGAGCTCACCGCTTACATTTTGCTAGATACTTGGTAACAATATCTACTTCCCGAATTCACAAAATTTACTAAGATGACATAAAATTCACTCAAACCATAATTGAGTCATCGTTAAACCTATCTCTACAAGTTCTTGCCATTTCAACTAAACTTGTTCCCACCCTAAAATAGATATAACTCTAACCTATATGAAATTGGATCATATGTAAATTAATCAAATTAACATTTAAGAAAAAAATCAAATGATAAACTGCAAAGCAATTAAACTGTGAGAGTAGCTGAGGAAAAGGAGAAAGGGATTGAAGGAACCTTTAACCAAAACGTCCAATCCTGAAACTGTAAGACCTGTGAATGTGTATGAATCTCATCCATAGCATGAAAAAAGAGGTCCTTAATCCTAAAACTATTAGAATTTCTCTGATCCATGCATATTTTTGAATCTCATCCATTGCATCAACTCTTTGTGGGTGATAGAGCTCCTCAATCCTGAAGTCTGTAAGAAATGCTCTCATCTACGCATATTTCTATATCTCATCCATTTCATGGAATCTTTTGACCAACAGATTTTCTTCACCATTTTCTTTGAAATTGAATGCAAAATGATAATAATGCTCATTTATATCGATGGGTTTTATGCACCTGTCGTGATCATCAGGATAATAATTGAAAGTGTAATTTGGTTTAGTTTTTACTGCAATTACAATGCAATGATCACTCCATTACTTGCGTTTTTCTCTTTTTCTTTTGTAAAACCTTTAAATAGAATTCTTCTCAGATAACGACCCATAATACTCCCTTTATACGAAGCCGTGCAAAGGTGAGGTAGAGGACTTTCGCTTTCCAGTATATGGAAAACATGACATATGCCCAACCTACACTTCGGCTCTGGTTTAGAGCACAACAACCCCAGCTTTAGTACTTCACCATCTCACCCACATCATATGCCATCCCAAACTTTGGATTAGATGCCTCCACTAGCCTCCCTTCCTTGTACAACTCCCATGCCCACTCCACCAAAATTGTTTGCTCGACATCCTTCGACAGATCCATGGACCTCCTCTCGCATGTCACTTCTAATAGCAGAACCTAGAAGTTGAAAATGTCGGAGCTCATCATGGACTTTCGCGTGTGTATGAGTTCTGCCGCTATGTACCCAACGTTCCCACCACAAAAGCCATCTGTGGATTCTCTCTGTGATCATAACAAAAGCATCATTACAATTTTTTTTGTTTAATGTTCTATTTTTGACATCTAATCTTGTAACTTCAAGCATTAATTTTATTTGGTTTACAATTAAAGGTACTCTGTGTATTAGTGTTTATAAGGTTGCTTCTAGTACTATTTCTATATAGATAAAACAAGGGGTTTTTCCTTCCAGTGTCTTTTTGTTTTTGTTTTATATCATCACTTTCTTAAAGTAAAGGTTCTCTTTCTCATTATTTATATGATATGGTTAACACTAATTGATAATTTCTTTTGTTTTTCTTTTATATATTCACTTTTCCTAAAGTAAAAGTTTTCTTTCTCATTGTTTCTAGGATATGGTTAACACTTAAAAAACCTTTCTAAGGTTTACTTTTGAAGAGGTGGTGCTTGAAGATAATGGCTTGAAATAATTCGTCGGCAGTTATGTTCGTAAGCCTAGTTCGACGGATGTTGCATTACTTGATGCATGGAAAAAGAAAGTAGCAAGGGTGAGGAGGATTCTGTTGGAAGGTGTACAAGACCACATCGTCTCAAGCCTTCATGGGAGAGCCACTCCATATGCTATGTGGAAGGCTTTGACGAATCTTCTCCAAAGCAGCAATGACCATAGGAAATTGGCACTAAAGGATAAACTCAGAAAGATCAACATGGAAAAGAATGAAAATATTATGTTATACTTAACAAAGTTTGTCCAATGCGGGGATGAGCTTGGGAGTATGGGATTAAGTGTTGCTGATGATGATTTGGTGAGCTTGGATCTCTTGGGACTTCCTAAGAGTTGGCACAGCTATGAAGACTCTATCAACGGATGGGAAAAACTGCTAGATTGGGAACAACTGTGGTCGGATCTAATGCAGGAAGAGTTCAGGTGGAACACTAGAGATGGATCTTCATCAAAGCATGATGATGAAGAGGATTGTGCTTTGGATGTCAAGTCGAAGAAGGGGAAGGGGAATAAATTCCATTCTAAATCTAAGGGCGGTGAAGATGGTACGGAGCACAACATGTCCAAAGTTAAGTGTTTTCACTATCACAAGTATGGACATAGTCCCACAAATTGTCCACATAAGAAGAATAACAAGATGGTTGTTGGAGTTGTAGCTGGTGAGGCTCTTGCCTCGCAATTTGAGCTTGAATTCTCATTGATCGCATGCATGGTGTCTAGTGCATTGGGATTGGGGTGGTACTTGGATAGTGGTGCTTCCTTTCACATGGCGGGAGATAAGAAACATTTCAGTGACTTGGTGAAGAAATATCTCCAGATGCATATTGAGTTAGGTGACAATGGACGATACAGTGTGACTGGAATCAGTACCATTACCTTTTAGAGGGTGTCAGGTAAAATATTTCATTTAAAATATGTTATGCATGTTCTGGGTTTAAAAAAAAAATTTAGTCTGAGTTGCAATGTTAGAGGATAGAGGCTATGATGTTGTCTTTAGTGAAGGAAAATTTTTCCTATGACACAAAGCAACAGTGCAAGCCAAGAAGGTTTAGATTCGAGTTAAGAATCTCTATAGACTTGATGTAGATGGGATTTCTATTGAGCTTCCTACTATTGGGAAGTGTGATAAATCCATGCAGTTGACACTTGAGAGTGAGTACGATTTTCATGTAGGTAAGAGTGAACCTCAGGATGTGGAGCAGCCACAAGATGAGGATCATGGAGTGGGAGAAACCACTCATGCAAAGAAATTTCATGCCAGAAGGGAGGAGGGAGTGCATGCGGCTATACCACAATGTGAGAGGTGGGGCGTCATGCATGGATAATCCTAAGAAGAAAGTTTTGGGTAGGATTCATGGAGATGGTGTGGCTCTCATTTATTGAACCTGGCTACAAGGATCCCACAGTACAGCAGTAGTAGGATCAGTTAGATTGATGCAGTCAGATGTTGTGAGGACATGAAATCAAAGTGATAGTGTTGGATATTGGAGCATGGATTAGAGTTGACATCAAGTGCAGAGTGCATGGATGCATAGGTGAACGGTGCAGTGGATCTAGAAGACATGTGCAGTTGGTACCAGCAGAAGTTAGAAGACTTTGATGACAGATGCATTATATTGATTCAGTTGTTTGGAGGCTATTCAGTTTCAAAAGTGTTGCATGGAAGTGTTGCATGTGCGAGAAACACTAGAGAAGTGTTGCATACAAGAGTTGCAGGGTGCATGCATAGAGTTGCATGGCACATGCATAGAGTTGCATGGCGAATGCATGGAGTTTCATGTCGCATGCAAAGACATTCCTTTCTTGTTGAGAGGGAATGTCAAAGTTTGCAACAAGAAACAATGAAATTGGCATCCGGAAACAACATCCTTGATCGTAGTGAAAATTAAGCACCTACGCTAGGTGGGGCCCACACAGGCTATTTTTAGGTGTATGTCTATTTTTATAATGGTGAGCAAATTCTATTTATAGCGGGATTGTATTTATAGATGGTTGAGAAAATTCTATTTATAAACGAAGTTCTATTTTTAGATGCATGGGCAAAGTCTATTTATAGATCGCATGTCTAAAAATAGAACGTATGTCAATTATTATTATCTCTTAATAATAATTAGAGAAAAAATAATAATCTATTCTCTTGAAGCACTTGATTTCAATTAACTGATATGGAAAACCAGTTAGCTGAAGGAATTTCGAGTTCTAAGGTTGGTTGGTAGGACATGTAAGTGGACTTAGTTGTAACTAAGTGATTCAAATTTGTAACAGAGTTAGACGTGTAGTTATGTGAGTTGTAAAGTAGTTTAACTCAGTTAAGTGAGTTAAACTCAGTTGTGTAAGTTCTAACTAGTTGTAACTAAAGACACACTAGTGAGAGATCAATGAATTAAATATTAAATTAATTCACATGGAGTGATATCACATGCAACTGAATATTTACTACTATTAACTACATGCATGTCAGATCCAATGGAGACCTAGTTGAGATGTAGGTGAAAGGGACAGTTTGAGTATCAGTTGTGACATTAGTGGGTGCACACATGCAACCACACACTCATTTAAGATGCCTATGAGTATTGCACAGTCAAGGCAGGCTATAATTAATCATTCAGAGGTTCTTGACCATCAGGGATTGAGCAGTGGAGGCAGACTATTAGGAGGCAATAAATTGGTGCATGTATTTGCAAATTTTTGTATGACAATGTGACACGATTGTATGTTGTATTGAGAGCTCTTGGATTAGAGTTTTGTATGAGATTATTTCATGATCCATGATATATACATAATATATGGTAGTTGGGTTTTTAGCTTTATGCTTTCCTGGTAAAAACATGAGTGTTATGTGTGATTGATCTTTCGCCATGTGTTTGCAATTGGTGATTAAATTTCCGCAAAGATTTTAGTAGAAGGATTATGTATTTAACAGTGGCATATAATTGCTAGGTTGGGAGAATCCAAGAAATACATAATTGTATTAAACTTTCTACAAAGAATGAAAACAAGAAAAGGAAATCAAAATGGTATGAAAAGACCATTGGGAAGCTAAAAGTGTGTAGCTTCCTTAAGGATAAAAAAATAAAACATGAATGAGGAAAAAATGCAATTTGTAAAAAAATAGAATTTGGATTGAAGAAGAGAGAAGATATTGAGATAAATACAAGGTAATGATTGAGCTTGTGATGGATGTAGACTAAAAAAAAAAACAATTTTTGTAGGATGATATATGGCCATTAAAACATTGTATTTATAATTCTATAAAAATTAATATAAAATTGAAGGTTTGCACATTAAATCGTTGTGTGTATGTCTAGATGATTTTGTGCCCTTATATTGCTATTTTGTTTTTGTATACATGGATGTAGATTGTATTATTTTACATGCATGAATAATAATATGGGGATGTTGAGGATGGAAAATATTTGGTTTTATAGAAAATAGTTTCCTTATAAATCCCTTGCATTTTATATGTGTGTATGTGGAAAAATAAACCAATGATTACATTGTTCTTATGTCTAAAACTTGTTATGATTCTCATGATGATGAGAGTTCCTACTTAATATAGATATGAGATTAGATTTTTTCATATCATGGATGAGGGTATGTGTAACCTAGATATGAAAAAATTTCGAATAAGATATGATAATTTCTTTGGTATTATCGATAACAAGAAGTTGCATAACTTGTGGGCCACGCTAGCATGAAGATAATATAGAAATGTCGTTGAATATATACTTTTTATGGAATATAATTTATGGGGGACCACACTAGCATAAAGATAACATAGAGACGTCATTGAATATATACTTGTTATGGAATATAATTTATGAGGTGTAATTGTCATGCTAAAAAATGTGAATTATGGAGTACATTATTTCATACATATTTGTGTTTCATAGTGCCCATTTAATAGTTCTACAAAATAATGGACTATGAGTTGTGAAACTCCAATGGTTACACTCTTTATTTGATAATTATGTGTGGTTTTATTATGCAATTGTCGTTTTAGAGCACCTACATTCCTAGCCCTATAAGAACGAATTCAAATATGAAAGGTGTATATTTTTACATGTATAAGTGTTCCTAAGAGAATGATTCAATTTTTCATGCGGATGCACTTCCTAGGTTAGGGGAAAAATTCCCATATTTCTAACACTCCTAGAATAGGAGAATGTTGTTTCCCCACATCCCCCTTTTGGGGAAAATTGAGGAAATGCAGGGTGAGATGTTTTTCCAATGGCGGGGGCATGTTTCCCCACATCCCCCTCTTGGGGAAACTTGAGGAAATGCAGGGTGAGATGGTTTTCCAATGGTGGGGGCATGTTTCTCCAAAAGGGGAGCTTGTGGGCACCCAAAAAAATAGGGGCTTGTGGGCATCTTCCCTTTTAACAAGATTGTTTATGTGTCGCCTATGATTTTTTCCTAAATTCAATAATTTATAAACACGATGGGGTTTTTGGACATCTTGTCACCCATGATTTTTTCCTAAAATAAAAAATTGATGAGTAGACATGCCTAATATTCAACCCTAAGGGCTTATAATGCTATGCGATTAATAATAATACTAAATTCTTAAATACTAAATTACGAAATTGTTAAATACTACATTCTTAAAGGAACATTTAATCAAGAATACCAAACTATCTATATACCTATATAAATGGTAATACTAAAATTTTAAAATAACATTTAATCAAGAATACCAAATTCTCTATATATCTATATATACTTATGTTAGTAGTATTGATTATTGAACTCCTTTGTCAATTATCTATGTACCTATATAAACTTATATTAGTAGTATTGATTATTGAGCTCCTTTCTCATGATATATTAACTAAAACAATAAATAATGAATGATTAATATAAATTCTAAAATAATAAATTACATATATAAGTAAAAAATGACGACCTGAATGATGGACATCCCATGTTGTTCTACCCACCAAAACCAAAAGTGGGGCTCAATAGAAAAGTAGGAAGGAAGGAACAATCCAGATATGCCGACGTTCAAGTATTTTGCAGACTATTTGTCGTATATGGTCGTCAAACATACAACCAACGATAGGAGTCGAAGACTTTGGTCTGTAGTTAATGTTTCCCAAACAAATATTTAGCAGAAATGTTGAAAAAGACAGGTTCAAAGGATGCAGTTTTTGAAGTTCACTTTGATTTAGGGTTTTTCTAGTTGAAGACTTTAACTTTGCTTTCATTTAAATTTAAAATTTTGTGGTCAAAATTCCGAGGGTTGGGGTTTGAAGTTTAATATGACTAACATCACCCACAGAGGCTACACGTGTTCCAAGAGTATTTTTTTATTGACTGTGCATTATACCAACCAAGTGCCCTTTCACGCAACTAAGTAACGCATTCATGGCTGTTCAAATATTATCTTTAGATATCCATTTTCTTTCTCCTCCGAGCAGGGTTGGGATAATGTCCATTCAAACTTATTTTCAATCCGAAATCTATATCTCCAACTGAGAAAGTTAAAATGACATAGCGAAAAACATTAAAATAAAAAAATATACCGAAGGTGATATAACAGGATTGAAATTCTTTGGATTCAATCTTAAATCTACTATTTTATAATATCTATGCAAATATAGACAAATAAAAATTTGAAAGGATTCTCTCTCACCATTTTCTTCACAAATCAGAGAACAGAGAAAACAATAATAAGAAGGGCTGTAGGTCAGCATGTCCTTGCTATTAGCCACATGGAAAATTTTAGGGGCTAATATTCGCAAGTGGGCTAATTTTCCATGATTTTTACAACAACAATATTTGCCAATTTCCCTTTCTTTCTAAAAAAGATTCGCCCAAATTTTAAAATATAAAATTATTTTACCTTAAAAATCACCAACATTATATAGATACTATATATAAAATCATTATAAATTTGAATAATTTTACAAATAGTCAGTAAATATTTTATAATTTGCAGATGAGGGACTACTAAGATTCGCCAATGCTTTAAACTTCAAGATAATTTTCCATCTTTAAAATTTTCCCTGATTAGCCAGATCTATTATGTAGCAATGGTCAACACTTTTAAATATAAATATAAAACTAGATAAATAATTAGAAAATTAAGAAATATAGGACATTAGTTGATCAATTGAATTCAATAGCTCACTCACTACTTTCACCACATGTCAAAAGATTGCTCTAGAAAGGACATTATGCCAAGGTTTTTACTGCAACACAATACTCATAATCAGTTGCAGAATTAGAGAATGACATGATCTTGTGTCATACAAGAAATAAATTGTCATTCTCCCCACTTGCAAGGTCTTGTCCTATACATCAAATAAATTTTCATTCTCTGTACTTACAAGTTGTTCTGCAGTTCCATGCAAATCAGGAACGAGACTACCTGCAAGCATTAATTTCAAACAATCCACCTCAATATAAGATTCCATGCAAAACAATCTCTTCAGAACACAATACCGTGGCCTTCTTTTTCCCAGCTTTGGCCTTCATGTTCCACCCTGATTTTCCTGACTTTATGAAGGTGAATATCTTGATTCTATCGTCAATCCTCTCTTGAAGAGGGAAATATGGAAAATTCACCTTAAGGAAAGCTTTTGCAGGATGCCAAGATTTGTACCAACATGAGGGAAGATAAGTAAAATTAATGCTTGCATATAATTTAACTTGCAATGCATCTAGGATAGCCAAACTATCACCACCACAAGCTTCATTGGGCATAAATTGAAGAAGATCCATTTCCTGAAAAAGACCCGTGTAACCCCTACCTAAAATATAATTGAAATAAATGGCAGGTGAAGAAAGCATAGTGACCTGGTCCTCTGCATATGTCATTATATCTGCAATCATCAGTCACACAATTTTCTTTCATAATGGCAAGGAACATTTACCCCCATCAAAGAGGTGTATGAGTAGGTGTAGTAATGGGCTAAAGCTCCCAAGTATATGAGTGTAACCTACACAATATAAAGGAAGGCACTCATTCTTCCAAAATAAGGAAGGAATAGAAATTGCTCAACCAGAGAGGGCTCAACCTAGTAGATAAGGAGAGATGCAATGAATGCACATGCATGCCCTGCAGGCAGTTGGTGTGGTTTCAGGGAAGTTATTGCAATAGAGATTGAAATATACCACTGAAATTAAATGAGAGAGAGCATTGTGGCTTCAATTTCTCTCACGTTCTAGGGAAATTCTGGTTGTGAGATAATGGCAAGAAAAATTGCCCATTACATATAAGCAATAAATAAAGGCTACACTTATGCAAGGAACAAGGAGCTGTTGAAATCAATTGGTGAGAAAGATGGTATCAACAAACTGACTGAGTGTTGTAAATTTTCAATGAATGAAAGCCATTACAAACCAGTAACATTACATGAACATAATCATATTTTGGGCATCAAATACTGTAGAAAAACATGTGGTTGTAGATTTTTTAATGAAATATGATATATCTAAATAACAAATACAAATTTGCACCAATTTTTAAGCCAAATTCAACTGGAATGGAAGCTGGTCCTACAAAATTATTCTTTCCCCTCTAAATATTTCAGCTAACCCATCAAAGAGATCATTCCATTGTTTCTCAAACAGTTCAAAAACATGTTTCTATGTAAAAATGAATTCCAGGGCTCATTCTGATGCATTCAAAACAATTCAATAACTTGTTTTTATATAGAAGTATATTGCGTCCCTGCATGTATCCTACCAAAGAAACAAAAAAAAGGTGGAACTGAGTTTGGAAATCTCACCACCATAGCATTGGTAACCAATTTCGAAGCTCGTTTCATTGAATTTGAATTTTGAGAAAACAAAGCATCCAATCTGATCATAATTGAACTCCTCTTCCATTCTAGAATACCAATAAAAAGGTGGAGAATTAAGCAAAATTACCAACTGACTGGAATAATGAATCAAAAAGGGTGAAGAGTAAGAATTGACTCAAACTTGTGCAAAACTCACAATTTGCATCAGGAAATTAAAATAACAGTAAAATACAGAAATACACTAAATTTCAGTGGAAATCATATTTTTTCATTAATATGAATGATTACAATTCCCCTATGATGCAAATTTCAGTAATAATTGAACTCAGAGTACATTGACACAACATACTACCAAACAGAATGGATTTTGGAAAATGTATAAGCCTACTGGTTGTCAATTCTGAAATCAAAATAGGAAAACAAGCAAAATGAGTGCTCCTTTATGTGAAATTCGTGACTCAAAATCACCAAAATAATTTGACTCAAAAAAAACTCACGGTGTTAATATGACTTGTGTTAGACATGAAAATTCAGATTGCAAGTATGACTGAGGTCCAAATTCAGCTAATCACATATCCACCACATATTATCTTTCAGTTACTGCTGAAACTTCCCCTAACTCAACAACTTGTTGAAGTGAACACATTTTTTTTTGCTAAATCTACCTTCTGTTAGCATAAGATGATGTAGGTCTTTTAGAACCTCTGATATAGATAGTAAAACCCCGATTGAGATTTCAACAGTAAAAGAATAAGAGTTTACAGACTTAATAGGGATTTTCGGTAAAAAGAGAAAAACATGCAGAGAAATTTACTGAGCATTGAAGTTCTCCTAAAATCAGTTTAAAATAGAGCCTCTCTTTACCTAGTGAGCTATGCTCGACTGAAAGAGCCCAACTAAGGCATTAGACTAACTGTGTACAATTGCAAGATGGGAAACATAGCCTACATAATGCATATAGGTAGTGACTAACAATTGAAAATAAACGAAATTCACCGAGACATTCCTAGACACGTCTCATGCATGTTGGAATTTCTGAGTATTCCAAAACACACAGAGGAATAAAATTCCCCAACTTCAACAAAGAGATTAATGGAGACAATGTTGGACAAAGATGAAGAAAAAAATTTCTTTCATTAAAACTTAAAGATAAATATTACAGAGATGCCACAGAACTGCTATTTTGACATTTAAAAAAAAAAATTACAACTGCAGACACAATGTTTTTCTTCACAAATCTATTCTCTGTCTCAAAATGCACACGGTAATAAAAAAATTGTTTTTCTAGCATTGGCAATTACAATAGTCACAATACACACTCTCTGTTTTTCCATACAGAGTCTCACTCTGTTTTTCAACACTCTGTCACTTTTTTTTTTAATACACAGTGAAAAGAAGAAACTTTGTTTCTTCCTTCTGGAAGTTAGAAAAAAAATATAACACAGTCCTTTGCAATTTCTTTACAACCTATGTGCTCACACAGTAACACTTTGTCTATATTTAAAAGTATAATAGCTACCTTTTTATGCCTTCATGTCTTTTTTTTTTACATATGACATAACAATACTTTTAACAAAAATAAAACAATATTTTTATATATTATAAATATTGAAAATATTTATAATATATATGTTATAGCTCATACATATGTATAAAAGTCAAATGACTTTGGAATAAAATCCGTCGCAACACTGAAATGAAATTTTAAACCTAAGCTCAAACCTTTATCGCAGACTTAAAACAAAAAATTAAATTCCTCTGCATAAAATTATCGCATACCAACTGGCTGCTGTGACGTCACCTTCATGGAAGCGCGATAACTTATTAAATTGAACTCATAAAATCTTATCGGGTCCAACTGAAGGCTTGGCTGACTAGACATCAATTCTACGCGATCGATTTTTTATTGGTTGTTGCTTTGCTGCATTAGTGCGTGGTGGGGACCTCCGTGATGTGGGAAATTTCAAAAATTTAAAACAAATGTAGTGGCGGTGAATACAACAGGATTGGTGGAGTTTGAATGGCATTGAGGATAGGTTTTAAATACATGCAATAGTGTGGTCAATCCATGATTTCCTGATCCTAGAGAAAGCTACGACTTTTAACATGAAACTGGTTTTGCAGGCTTTACAGTCAGGGATTTAATTCATGGCTGATTGCAAGTAAGAACAAAAACATAGTTTGAATTTTTTTTTCTACTGTACTTCTGGTCCTCCTGCACAGTGCAGTTACAATTAACATCTCCAATACTCCCCCTTAATTTCAACTGCTGGGTTTTCTTCCATACCCAAACACTTTCTCAAATAATTAAAACTTTTTTGCCCCAATGTTTTTGTTAAAATGTCTGCAAACTACTCATCTATTCTGCAATGCTTCAGAGTAATTTCACCGTTGTTCACTAGCTCCTTGATGTAGTGATACTTAGCATCAATGTGTTTCATTCTCTTGTGAAACACTGAATTTTTTGACGAAGCTATTGCTGAGCTATTATTACAATAAATTGTTGTGCCTTTTACCTGTTCATGACACAAACTCCTCAACATTCTTCTCATCCAAATTGCTTGACATGCTGCTGCTATAGCTGCCACATACTCTGCCTCTGCTGTAGATAAATCCATAATTGGTTGTTTCTTAGAAGCCCATGAAATGGCTCCTGAACCCATATGAAAAACATAAACAGAGGTGCTTTTCTTGTCATCTATACTTCCAACCCAATCACTGTCAATATAACCAATCAATTCAGAATTTTTTGAAGAGGTATATAAAATTCCATACCTCTGTTCCTTTCACATACCTCAGAATTATTTTTGTTGCTTGACAATGTGTCTCCTTTGGCCTTTCCATGAATCTGGAAATTAAACTTACAACATGTATAATATCGGGCCTAGTTGCAGTCAAATACATGAGGCTTCCAACTATGCTCTTGTACAAACTTGGATCAAAATCCTTGTTGCTGTTCTCTTTGCTCAGTTTCAATCCCATCACTGTGGGAGTAATTTCTACCTTGCAATCATACGTATTAAATCTTTCCAAAACTTCATTTACATATTTAGCTTTAGAGATAAAAATCTTATTTTCATTTTTCTCTACTTCTATTCCTAAGAATTATTTCAACAATCCCATATTAGTCATCTTAAATTCATCCTTCATGACTGATTTAAAATTCTCAATGAGGTAGGCAACATTAACTGTGAATATAACATCATCAACATATAAAACAACAATCATCATGCTACCATCTTTCTCCTTGATGTATAATGTGGGTTCTCCTTCACATTTCTCAAACCCATTTTCCAGCAGATAGGCATCTATCCTACTGTACCATGCTCTTGGTTCTTGTTTCAGCACATACAGAGCTTTCTTCAATCTGCAAACTTTGTGCTCTTGGCCTGCTTTCTCATAGCCCAGAGGTTGTTCAACATAAAACTCTTCCATCAATACTCCATTTAGGAATGTTGATTCCACATCCATTTGGTAGACTTTCCACTTGTGTTGTGCTCCTATGGAAAACACTGCTCTTACTGTTTCCATTCTTGCAACTGGTGCAAATGTTTCTTCATAGTATCTTCCATGTTGCTACTTGTAGCTTTTGACAACAAGTTTGACCTTGTGCCTTTCAATATTACCTTCAGCATTGGTCTTGTAGACCCATTTCACTCCTTTTGGGAGATCAACCAATTCCCATGTCTTATTTTTATCTATTGCATTCATTTCTTCATCCATAGCATCTATCCATTTCTTATCTTTCACGGCTTCAAAATGAATAGGATCATCTACATGACAATACAATGCAAATAAAGAGTTCATACCTTTATTTGCTGCCTCTTTCTCATAAATATCATTCAAACTTTTGAATCTGGTTCATCTTTCACATGCTAAACTTGTGCTTGTAGAAGCACTCAAATATGCTCCTTGTGGTGTGCTTGGAGAAGCATTGTCATCACTTCTCAATGGTGTTCTCATTCCTACTTGTGGTGTCCCTTGCTGCCCTTGTGTTGGTGGAGTTGGTGCTGCTAATGAAGGATGTATTTTAGCCATATCTTCCTCATTATCATCTTGAGACAAACAACTTTTAACATTCACAGTTTTCTCAATGCTTCCATCCCAAGCTTCTTCCTCAATGAACTGTACATCTCTGCTTATAACAAAATTCTTGGTGGATGGGTTATACAACCTATATGCCTTGTATTATTCACTGTATCCAATAAATATGCACTTCTCCCTCTTACTGTCCAACTTTTTCCTTAGCTGATCTGGAATGTGTGCATAAGCCACACAACCAAAAACTCTCATGTGGGTGACACCTTCTTTTATGCCACTCCATGCTTCTTCTGGAACTCTGTTCATTACAGCTTTGGTTGGGTATCTATTCAAGATGTATGTTGCAAAATGTATAGCTTTAGCCCAATATTCATTTGGCAAATGTTTTACCTTCAACATACTTCTTACCATGTCCATGATGGTTCTATTTTTCCTTTCAGCAACTCCATTTTGTTGCGGTGTGTACCTTGCTGTAAATTACCTGTGTATGCCATTTTCTCTGCAAAAATGCAGAAATTATTCAGAGATATATTCTCCTCCTCTATCAGTCCTTAAAAATTTAATATGTTGCCCACTTTGTTTCTCTACAGAGCCTTAAAGTCGCAGAATTTCTCAAACACTTCACTTTTATATTTCAAGAAATAAACCCAAGTTTTTCTTGTGTAATCCTCAATAAAAGTCAACATATAGTGATTGTATGCTAGTGATGATGTTTGCATTGGTCCACACAAATCTGAATGGACAATTTATAAGGGTTCATTTGCCATTATGCTCTTTCTTGATGGAAAGCTCTCTCTATGTTGTTTGCCCAAGATGCAGCCTTCACATAGGTTGTCTGGTTTCTCAATCAATGGTAATCCCTTTACCATTCCTTTCCTATGCAACAAATTTAGACTTCCAAAGTTGAGATGTCCAAATCTCAAGTGCCATAACCAATTTTCATCCTTGGCTTCTCTTTGGAATTCCTCTTGTGTCACTGCTGCAATGGCATCTCCTTTCTTCAAATCTACTCTCATCTTGAGAGGGAACATTCTGTTCCTTTTCTTCTTCACTTGTGCAATTCATTGTTTTCTTGGTGGTTTATCCACGATGGTGCTTACATCATCTTCAAAGAAAACATTGTACCCATTTTGAATGAGCTGTCTAATGCTCAAGATTTTACACTTCATACCAGGCAGATAGTATACATCTGATATGGATCTTCCTTCTCCTTTCTTTGTCAAAACACTTACTCTGCCTTTTCCCATGACAGAGACCTTACTATCTGTCCCCAATGTTACATAAGACTTTACATTTTCATCTAACATGGAAAATATGGAAATGTTTCCAGTCGTATGTTTGCTACATCCTGAATCTAGAAACCATATATCTTCATTCTTTTCTTCATCCATATTACATGCTAAAAACAACTTCTCTTGACTGATATTTTCCTTAGTAAAATTAGCACTGGGTATATTACCCATGTCACTCTATTTCTACCTACATTCATTAGCATAATGGCCATACTTCTTACAGTCATGGCATTGGACTTGGGATTTATCATACCTTTGTCCATGTGCTTGATTTTGTCCACCTTGCTGGCTGTTATCTTGGCCTTGGTTCTGATTTTGATTGCTACCCCTTCCACTTGCATTTGCAGGGTTGTTTCTTCCTCCTTTGTTTTGGATTTTGCCTCTTCTTTTTCCTCTATAGTTTCCTTTACCTTTACCTCTTCCTCTTCCAAAGGACATTTGGGTCTTGAAGGCATGCTCCAAAGATGAGTTTGTTGTTCTACCCAATCTTTTTTCATGTGTCATCAATGATGCATGAAGCTCATCAACAGTAAACTTTGAGAGATCATTTGTCTCTTCAATGGTTGTGAATATCACATCAAACCTTGAGGGTAAGCTCCTCAACACTTTCTCCACTATCCTTCTCTCTTCTATTGTCTCTCTATGAGATCTCATTTGGGTAACCAACCCAATTAGTAGAGTAAAGAATGAGTCTGTTGTATCAGACTCTTTCATGTAAATAAATTCAAAATACCTTCTCATTAATTGAATATTTGTTGTCTTTACCTTCTCCATTCCTTGGTAGGCTATCTGGAGGGTATCCCATGCATCCTTAGACCTCTTTGCTGCTGCTATCCTTGGAAACACACTTTCATGCATTGCTTGAAAGAGATAGAAGAGGGATTTTGAGTCCTTATTCCTATTTCTCTTCAGCAAATCCTTCTCTACCTGTGTTAAGGCATTAAATGCATTTTCATCTGCTGGTTCTTCTAGAACATCTTCAACAAGCTCCCATAAATATTGAGAGGCAAACAAGGCTCTCATTGTGATTGGCCAATAGTCATAGTTCTTCCCATTAAACTATGGGAGTTAGGTATTTCCTATACTCATGCTTGTGCTAGCTCTTGCCATGGCTAGCTCACTGAACTATTATTTTAAACTTGACTATGTTTTTAGACAAACTGTCTCTCTGCTTAAGAGACAAACTCTGTCTTCAAAAATACTTCTCTGGACTGCAATTTTTAAGCACAAAACAAAAAATCTGTTTTGTAAATACCTGGTCTTTGCTGAGCCTCCACACTGCTGGTCAAAAGCTACAAAAACACCTTCTTCGTTCATCTTCTTTGAAAAAATTCAAAGAGCCTGGACTAGCTCTAATACCATGTTGGAATTTCTGAATATTCCAAAACATACAGAGGAATAAAATTCCCCAACTTCAACACAGATATTAATGGAGACAATGTTGGATAGAGATGAAGAGAAAACTTTCTTTCATTAAAACTTGAAAGAAACTATTATAGAGATGCCACAGAACTGTTGTTCTGGCATTTAAAAAAAAAATTACAACTGTTGCAGACAGTATTTTTCTTCACAAATATGTTCTCTATTTGAAAATGCACACAGTAATAAAAACTCCTTTTTTCTAGCCTTCTGGAAATTACAATACAGTCACAAACCACACTCTCTTTTTTTCTGTACAGAGTCTCACTCTGTTTTTCAACACTGTCACCTTTCTTTTTTAATACACAGTAAAAAGAAGGAACTATGTTTTTGCCTCCTGGCAATTACAAAAAAATATAACACAGTCCTTTGCAATTTCTTTACAGCCTACAGGCTCTCACAGTAACACTCTATCTATATTTAAAAATATAGCAGCTACCATTTTATGCCTTCGTACCTTTTTTTTTTTACAGATGACATAACAATACTTTTAACAAAAATAAAACAATACTTATATATATATTATAAATATTGAAAATATTTATAATATATATGTTACAGCTCATACATATGTATTAAAGTCAAATGACTTTGGAATAAAATCTGTCGCGGCACTGAAATGAAATTTTTTTTTTTTTGTAAGTTAGGTAGTGCCTTTTCTATTTTCCATTTATAAATGCAGGACAGGCTACATTAAAATATATATACTTGGCCTCAACCTGCCCGTAGGAAACCAGGTCTGTTGGCCTTCTTAGTGCTTTGTATGCTTGCCAAAATTGATATTGTCTCCTTAACCTATATAACGCATTTACTAGCTGTCCTACTATTCCACCATGTTTAAACAAGTAACTAAAAATAAGTTCAGGTATATAACGTAGCATGAGTTGCCATACTTCCAAAAAAACTAGATCCTATGTAACTATAAAAACTATCCATCAGAAGATGAAATTGGGGCTGGATCCTTTGCATGCTATCCGGGCATGTCCACCTGATGCAGCTGCTGTAGCAGTTTGTCCATACGTTCCATCCTATCATCCATTCTCTGAATGCGATCAGTTACTTGATATTGAGTTATTTTGATGTGCTGCAGGTGGCTTTCAATCTTCATTTCAGGTGGCACTGAAATGAAATTTTAAACCTAAACTCGAACCTTTATTGCGAACTTAAAACAAAAAATTAAATTCCTTTGCATAAAATTATCGCATACCAACTGGCTGCTATGACATCACTCTCATGGACATGTGATAACTTATTAAATCAAACTCATAAAATCTTATCAGGTCCGAATGAAGGCTTGGTTGACTGGACATCAATTCTGCGTGATCGATTTTTGATTGGTTGTTTCCTTGCTGCATTGGCGCGTGGTGGGGACCTCTGTGACGTGGAGAATTTGAAGAATTTAAAACAAATGCAGTGGCGGTGAATAAATAGAGTTGGTGGAGTTTTAATGGTGTTAAGGACAGGTTTTAAATATAGGCAATAGCATGGTCAATCCACGATTTTCTAAGTCTGGAGAAAGCTACGACTTTTAAGATGAAACTAGTTTTGAGGGCTTTACAGTCATGGATTTAATTCATGGTTGCTTGCAAGTAAGAACAAATACATAATTTGAAAATTTTTTGCTGCCATTGTTGTTTTGGTCCTCCTGCATGGTGCAGTTGCAATAAATATTTCCAATAATGAAAAGGAGTAAAGTTGTTGGTTTTTATTATTTTAATATATTTAAATTGAAAATAAAAAAAATTAATTAAAAATAGAAAAGTAAATACAAAATAAATAAATTTAAATAGTTAAAAAATATGAATTACTCAAGCTCTAAGTGGGGCTTCGGGTTTTTATGAAGCCAAGTGCCTCTTCTGGATCTTCAGCTCGAACAAGTGGGAGTTATTTTTTAGCGCTTTTATTTTATTTATTTATTTTTATTAGGTGGGATTTATAGCGAAGGACCTATACCTGAGAGCTAGAAGAAGCTTATGGGAGCCGCGCATGCAAGAAGACAACGCCTGCTCAGACCTGTAAACAAATTTTCCTCTTACTGTTTCTTGCAACGCCTGCTCAGACCTGTAAACAAATTTTCCTCTTACTGTATGCTAAGGTTGTTATAGTAAAGGACCTGAGAGCTAGAAGAAGCTGATGGAACCGCTGCGCATGCAAGAATATAGCTAGCTGGAGCATGCCTTAACGAAAAATCAAAATCTAGTAGAAGCACCAATTGATCAAGTCTCACCAAGAATCCATGTCTTCGGATCTGCAAGGGGAAGGGGCTGAAAGTAAACATTGGATGAAGTAAGCATGCAACCATACACCAAAGAGCTAATCAGATTGGAAATGTCCATAATTTGGTAGGCTTGCAGTGGATTTATCACTAATCTCGGTAGCATTGAAAGTTCTAATAAGAATGTGAATTGATACAGGGCAATTGCAGGATTCCTTCTGTATAGAAATTTCAGTGCTTATTGGAGGAAGTTGTGAAAGTCATTTGGTATTTATTTGTTCTTCATCAAATCCTTAAGGGTCAAACTATCAAGGTTGGGTTAAAAATCCTTTATTAAATTATGTCATTTCGTCGATTATGTTTTTCTCTATGTATGTTTGATGGGTTTCTGCTGTCGCTCCCAATCGAGTTAATTTCTATGCTTAAATTTGTATTGGGTTTATTGAATTTGGGTATTCTGAAAAGACATTTTAGATTTTTACATGTTTTCAATGAGTCTTTGCCTCTATGAATTTTGTATATGCATTTGACAGATAGGCTTATGATTCTTTTTCAAATTGAGCAATTTGTTGGGCAATTTGTTCATGGCTTTGGGGTAGGGGCAGTGGGGTGGCGTGAGTTTTCTATTGTCAAATTTGCAGGGTCATCCAGGGCCAACAAATGAGCTCGTCTTCCCTCTACTGTCTCAATTCCACCGCGTTCTCCCCTGTTGATCATGCCACTTTCTGGTTCTACTATAGTGAGATTGTGCCTTGAATTGAATACCATGGATTTGGAAATGGAACTTTCTTAACCCACCCACCTACAAGAACTAACAGCCTAGCTCGTGCAAAAGAGTAAAGTGCCTAAAGAACATGTAACTGTTCCTAGCATACATTTAAAAAATCCAGAGAATATTGAAGAATTCTATATGAAATAAGTAAGAAGACCCTGAGATAAGTCAAATGCATAAATCGTACAAACTAAGGGACAGTTTCCATGGATAGTAAAATTGAGATGATTATTTTATCTAATTATGGCCATTTCGGACTACTCTATTGCTATTCTCTTTCATGCTATACTAAAAGTACCTCGACAGGTTATTTCTCATTGGTTTTATATTTACGAACTAAAATTGGCCCTAAAACGGTTCATGATTAACCGCTGGGAAAAAAAACATTCAAAATATACCTATCTTGTAAGTTTCCATGAGCAGATCCATGAGCTATGATCCGAAAAAATAAATAATAGAGGATATAGAAACCAACCCCATCATAAGAAGTGTTGTTATCAGAGTTCATTCCAAGCCATAGTCTTTTAAACAATTGTGGGTTGCGGTATCCAAATCTGGGAGTGGGATGCATAGCCACTCCAGGCACCTCAAAAGATATGGTGCCGATGTAGAATATCATGCCATATAGATGTATATGAGTGGAGAAAAAAGGAAGACTCTGTGGTGCTTCAACAACAGACAAAATAGACATAGGGATCACACCTAGTTTTTGACCCAGGAGCAAACAACTATGTAATAGGTAGAGTGAAGTTGTGGTACTTGTTACATGCAGGAACTGGTGGCAAGAAGGCAGAAGAGTTGGTAGTGAGACATAAGTGTTGGCTAGAAGGCAGTGGTACTTCAAGTACATTACTTCCAATTCAGAAAATAATAAGGGAAACTCTTTTAACTTAAGATGATGCCTCAGGAAGAGGCCAAAACCACAAAGATTGTTGTTCTTGAGCTCATAAACTCGCAAACTATAGGAACCACCCAAAGATTGCTTCTCCCTAGATTTTTCACTCATACAAGAGTACACTCTCATCGAAATTTTTCTTTTCTTTTTCCCAGGTTCTTCCCATCCCATGGCTAGTCCTTCATCCCTTGGTAAGGAATCTGGGTTTTATGGTCACTTAAAATTTAATATACAATTTGGATTTTACATGGGATGACTTTCCAATTATAGTAAATTTTGAGATAGAAAGTGACGACCATTGGCCCAACTTTGAATCTTGAATGACTTTCCCATTATAGTAAATTTTGAGATAGAAAGTAACAACCATTGGCCCAAATTTGAATCTTGTAATTGAAAGAAAAAAAATCAATAATAATATTTCATTGTGGAATTTCCAAATATTGGGTTTATTCTATATGCTACAGAAGGAAGTACAATTAGTTCTTTTCTCCCATTCAGTACTTGCAATTCCAGGTTCTAAATTTTCTTGTAAAAAAGAATTGGTAAAAAAACGTGCATGCAAGGGTTCTATTTTACAGACACGAGTATTGTAAGCCTACTAGGTAATTTAATTCGTTCTTTCTGTTTTTTCCGCATACAAAAGTATCATTAGAATTTTTTTTTGGGTTAATTTTCTATTTTTGACCGGTAATATAGTAACCTCAAGTATTAATTGTATTTGGTTTACAAACTAGTTACAACCACAGAGAGTGAGAGTGAATAACAACATGAGTATTGTAATCTTACTAGATAATTGAATTTATTTTTTCTATTTTTCCTCATACAAAAGTATCATTATAATTTTTTTTGGGTTTAATTTTCTATTTCTGACATGTAATCTCGTAATTTCAAGTATTAATTATATTTGGTTTACAAACTAGCTACAACTAGAGTGAATAACAGGATTGGGCTATTGAGTTACATAATTTGGTTACAACTGCCAAAAAAAAGAGATTTTCAATGCGAAAAAAGATATTACATCAAAACCATAAAGAATAACAACTCATCTATGGTATAACTTAGGTATTTAATGATATAACTTACAAAATCTCTAGATAAACAAATAAATAATTTCATCGTTACATCATAACATTAAAAATACAAGAACATCCTCAATGGTTACTCAAAAGAAATGAACATTAATTTATGTGACAACAATAAAAATACATGAACATTAATGGGTTACTATGAAAATATATAAACACCTTAAAGCACTCAATAACCCTTTCAATTTAAAAAATATATTATCACATTTATCAAAGGAATATGTGTTACACGATTTGGCTATTCAGTTACATAATTTGGTTACAACTACATATGTTAATATCCAGTTATATACTTTTCTTACAACTACAATATCATTTTTAGATAAGTATCAATTCTTTTGCACAATGGTTTTTTGGTTTATGTATTCCTAGGCACTATGGTAAAGGTGACCCATAAGATGAGGTAATTGGTTGGATTACTCTCTACTCCAACAATGGTCCTAAGATGAAATATCATCATTCAAGAAGTTTAGAAAATGAGGTGTTTGATTAGTATTCTTTTGCACAATGTTTTTTTGGTTTATGTATTCCTAGGCACTATGGTAAAGGTGACCCATAAGGTGAGGTACTTGGTTGAAGTACTCTCTACTCCAACAATGGTACTAAGATGAAATATCATCATCCAAGAAGTTTAGAAAATGAGGTGTTTGATTAGTATAAGCATTTTGTCTTTAAGAACCATAAGAAGTTTAGAAAATGAGGTGTTTGATTAGTATAACCATTTCTTCTCTAAGAACCATAAGTATCGAAGTACCAAAAAACCATATTTTCAAAAGGAAAAAAGAGATTAGATCAAAACCACAAAGAATTACAACTTATCACCCAATATATACTGGAAAAATATAAATGCTTGAAAAAAATATATCAAAAATACATATAAATATTTAAAATACCACGAGAATATCAAAAATACAATTAGTTTTCATATTTTCATTTAATTAATATATATTTCAACAATACTAAAAATAATAATATGATACTTAACTATAATTATGAATTATTTGTAAGCCTAATCATTTATTGTTCATTGGTTTTTAAGAACTATCATCAACTAGTATGCATTTCAAACATATATATATATAACATGATCATATTGCTTTAAAAATATATCACAAATAATTAAAAATATACAAATGTCCATGAAAATATCACAAATAATCTTTTGGAGACACCATCAATTAGAATATATTTAAAAACCAAGTTTTTATAATTGTCCTTATTATATATTTTAACAATACAAATAATAATAACATCACAAGTAACTATAATCATGACTTTTTTTGGTGAGAACAATTATAATTTAGTTTTAATATTTTTTTAACAAGTATTATAAACTAGTATATATTTCAAAATATAAATACATGAAAAGATCATAGCATTTTAAAAATATATCACAAATAAATATTAAGTATCCAAATGATCGCCATAATATCAATAATAATTGTAAGCTTTATTATTAAATATACAATTTAGAAATACGTGTATTTTTTTCTTTTTTAGTTTATTTATAAATTATACTATTATTCAAATCAATCTAAGATAAAATAGTAAAATTAACAATTATTTTTAGGGACTGTTTATGTTCCTAATTGCTCAATATAGCTACATCAATATTTATTTTAGAATAATGTCTAACTCAAAACATTATAAAAAATAATAAGCTTGATAAAATTACCATATCTTTTCTCTCACTATTTCTAACCTCTATCACATGAAACCCTCTGGATGTAAAAATAATATTTTATTTTATTTGAAGTTAAAAGTTGACAACATGGAATTCCACTTAGGAAAAATATAAGTATTTACCATATTAAAAAAAAACGAAAAGAAAATAATAAAATAAGCTTTAAAGAACCTCCTAACAATTAAAAATAAAAATAAAAAATAGAGCTTAGAAAACCTTTTAAGCCATAACAATAAAAATTAATGCACCTTTTCAGCCTCTCAAAGGCATATCCCTTTGCAAGCCACCACATAAACTAGAATAATGTGAAACTTCATCCTTGTAAGCTAAAGTGATTGGAGATGATAAACTAGAATAATGTGAAACATCGTCCTTATAAGTTAAAGTGATTGGAGATGATTATGCTTCAATTAGCGCAAAAAATGTAAAGAGGGAAAATTCCCCACATAGAAGAAGTGACTAACGTTATATAGCACAAACAGGTTGGCAAAGAATGTGAAGAAGCACACTAGACCCTGGAGCGCACCAGTGCCCAATGAAGTCTTTTCCTAAGAGGCTTCACCGGATAGAGGCTCTTGTGCTCATAGCAAGTTGGGAGAGCATTGATCCTAAATTCTTCATATATCATCTTGTAGTGAAAACCATTGGGAGGCCTCCACTCAATGTAAATTAAATATTTAAAGCCTAATTTTAAGATAAAAGAGGAAACAAACAAAGGAAAAGATACCCACATCATAATATAATCACTCCTTCTTTTGAAACCAAACTTTGTAATGGTACGCCGAGAGGGATATATGATGTCTACTTCCTATAGAAAATGAAAATTATAGGGTGTACATTTCCTGTAGACATTAATATTTTTGGGAAAAAAATGTTGGGAATTTTGTAGGGATTAAAAGTTCGGGCAAGGAATTGGCAGTACAACTTGTGGGCTACATTCAAATGTGAAAAGTGATTGTTTGGTTGCTATTTAAGTTAACTGGAAACAAAGTGATGTATGATCCCACATGTTGTGGTTTTAGACACAAGATTTACTATGATGACAAAAGGCTCACTAATAACAACATCATAGCTCACCACTTACATTTTGCTAGAGGCCTGGTAACAAAATATACTTCTAGAATTCACAAAATTTACTAAGATGACATAAAATTCAATCAAACCAGAACTGAGTCATCATTAAACCTATCTCTACAAGTTCTTGTCATTACAACAAAACTTTTTCCCACCCTAAAATGGATATACCTCTAACCTTAGTGAAATTAGAGCAGATGTAAATTAATCAAATTAACATTTAAGAAAAAAATTCAAATGATAAACTGCAAAGCAATTTAATTGTGAGAGTAGCCGAGGAAAGGGAGAAAGGGATTGAAGTAACCTTTAACAAAAACCTCCAATCCTGAAACTGTAATACCTGCGAATGTGTATGAATCTCATCCATGGCGTGAAAAAAGAGCTCCTCAATCCTGAACCTGTTAGAATTTCTCCAATATGTGCACATTTCTGAATCTCATCCATTACATCAACTCTTTGTTCGCGATAGAGTTCCTCAATCCTGAAGCCTATAAGAAATGCTCTCATCTATGCATATTTCTGAATCTCATCCATTGCATGAAATCTTCTAACCAATACAGTCTCTTAACCATTTTCTTTGAAATTGAATGAAAAATTATAATAATGCTAATTTATATCAACGGGTTGTTTGTGCCTGTCGTGATCATCAAGATAATAATTGAAAGTGTAATTTGGTTTAGTTTTTACTGTAATTACAACACAATGGTCAGTCCATTACTTGCGTTTTTATATTTTTCTTTTGTAAAACCTTTAAATAGACATCTTCTGGGATAATGACACATAATACTCCCTTTATACGAAGCTGTGCAAAGGTGATGTAGAGGAGCTTCACTTTCCAGTATACGGCAAAACATGACATATGCCCAGCCTGCACTCCGGCTCTGGTTGAGAGCACAACAACCCCAGGTTTAGTACTTCTCCATCTCACCCACATCATATGCCTTCCCCAACTTTGGATTAGATGCCTCCACCAACCTCCCCTCCTTGTACAGCTCCACCAAAATCATTTGCTCGGTGTCCTTCGACAGATCCATGGGCCTCCTCCCGCATGCCACTTCCAATAGTAGAACCCTGAAGTTGAACATGTCGGAGCTTAGTGTGGCCTTCCTCATCTGTACGAGCTCCACAAATATGTACCCAGCGTTCCCACTACACAAGTCGTCCATAGATTCTCACCGTGATCATATAACCGAGCGACGATGAAGTCGATTATTTACAAAACAGTTTTTCTCTATAACTAATTAGTAATAACAATATTTAATCCAAACGTAGACACTATTTCAACCGTCTAACATCAAAATAAATGGTGCACAATGGTACATGAGGCAATTACTGGAGTTGTTTTCAAAGAGGGACACTTTACAACGTAATAAAGGTATCTCCCTACAAAAGTATCATTAATTTTTTTTTTGTTTAATGTTCTATTTTTGACATGTAATCTCGTAACTTTAAGCATTAATTTTATTTGGTTTACAAATAGAGGTACTCCATGTATTAGTGTTTATAAGTTTTCTTCTAGTACTATTTCTATATAGAGAAAACAAGGGGTTTTTCCTTGCAGCGTATTTTTGTTTTTCTTTTATATCATCACTTTCTTAAAGTAAAGGTTGTCTTTCTCATTGTTTCTATGATATGGTTAACAGTTATTGATAATGTATTTTGTTTTTATTTCATATATCACTTTCTTAAAGTAAAAGTTTTCTTTCTCATTGTTTCTAGGATATGGTTAACACTTATTGATAATTTCTTATAAAAAATCTTTCTAAGGTTTACTTTTGAATTTTTCTAAATGAAAATGTTCCTCCTAGGTTCCTCTGTTTCCATTTCTAGAAGTTTTCATGTTCTTTCTTTTCTTTTTCTTGTTACAAGGTATTGGGTAAGACTCGACACAAGTCCCAAAATCGAAAATACCTAACTATAGGGAAATCCTTTTTGGCCTAGATACATGGTTGTTATTTTCTCGCACTTATGGGTTAAACACTCATTAGAACTTTGGACCTTAAGGCCTGAAAAGGAATCCCGAGAGAGGAGTCCCACAAGGCTACACATGTAGAGAAATAATCAACATCCAAGGTGATGTTTGGACAAAAAATTGTTAATGTCTTGAATATATTTTCCATTGAGAGTGCACAAATACACTGTATAATTCATATTTCAAAACTCCTTACATTTTGCAAAAAATTATAGATTAGAAAAACAAAGTTTTCTTCTGATGTGGAAAACAATAATTTCAAATTACATGCAAATAGAAAATCTTCCTGAATGTCTGCCCGGTGTTGTAGAAAATTAGCACCATTTCCCTAGCTAGGAGAGAGAAGTCCAATGCAAAATATAAACCCTCAAAGAAGACATGGCATGATGCCAAGAACACATGCAGGGCTATGGCCTCCAAACCCTTCTTATCGCCCTCAGTGAACTTGCGAAAGATATACACAATCATCATTTGTAGGCAAGAAAGCTTAAAGAACCAGAATTGAAGACTAATGAAGAAATATGATGCGTTAAGAGGCATGTAATAACCAGACTTTCCTTCGTGTTGTGAGGAAATGAATCAGAGTCGGCCATTGAAATCCATGCATTTTATTTAAGTCTAACACTTGGATGTTGTTGTGCCTTTCAAAGACTTCAAGAATGACCTGGTTTGTGATAAAATGAGTGAACCTGAGATAAGGGAAAATCTTATAGAAATGGTGGTACAGAATATCATTACGAATTGTAACTAATATCGGTCTCCAATTTGATGGAAGATGTTATTTATATCATCTAAGACCAAAATCAATGGCGCATGATGACACGGGTGACATGGGAGGGGAGTTACTTTCAAAGGAACGCTTTACAACAAAATTATTTTTTATTATTTAAAAGTTTCTTTTTATATAAGGAAACAAATTAACAACACATGACCTAAAGGTATTTGGTGGGGATGAGTTTTATTTAATTTAATTGATAGTAATGAGTTAGCTTGTATTCATAAGGAATAATAGTGATTGTTCTCACTCTAGATTGATTACCACATATCCATCTTGAACCCTCTAAATTGATTAGCGCATATCTATATTAACCCTTAGTAGGCGTATCAAGCCTTGTGAGGAATCTTATTTCTTGAGATGCAAACCACTTGCATCTCTAGATATTTTATCCCTCTTAATATATATATATATATATATATATATATAGAGAGAGAGAGAGAGAGAGAGAGAGAGAGATACTTCATCTTGAGATTGCAAGGAATGTTAGAAAATTATATATTACAGAGAAATGGAACACATAAAAATATGCAGAAATACAAACAAATAAAATACATAAAACAAGAGAGACACAGATATATGTGGTTCACCCAACTTGGGCTACGTCCATGGAGAAACATCCAATCCTTCCTTTATATTATCCATCAAAATGAAGAGACAAAACCTACAATAAATTCATTGTAGTATCCTCTACTCTCTCAAAAAGTCCCCCTTTCTCTTTCTTTCTCATAATACACACACCACACACAATCGCAATACTATTCCCTCATATGGAATGAGGGGTTTCCTGCTAGGGAAAAACCCCCTAAATTAAACATAACTTCTACCATAAGATCATCTACCTAATCAACAACCTAGATTGACTACAAAATTACAATATTTTACAAGGTAATTTTACATCTACTTTTAGATTCGAGGGTGCTGCCCCCAAACCCATGTCAATGGATCACTGGCCCCCAGACCCCCCAATCGGGGGGGATTTCCCCCCCAAAACCCTCGCAGGGGGGACATGTCCCCCTACGTGGATCGGTGTACAATATTCCTCGGGTATATATTCGGCTAAAACAAAGAACTCTGAATTAGAATAATAATCAGGCTCCACACCCAACAAAGAATTGCACATCTACATTTTGAATAATACACCAATAAAATATTTCAACCATAGGAAACTTTTTATTTTCAATTATCATATATATATATATAAGTTCATACTTACCTATTTTAATTAAGATGGATATTAAACTATAGTGGTTGACATCAAAATATATTTTCTTAACAATATTTTTTTAAATACCACATGCGAACTCGATGTTAAGGGAATAAATAATTAAAACCATACCACAAAGAATCTAGTAAGCACAATAAGAGTAAGATTATCAATGTTTTATGAAAATTTTTATTTAAAAAATATAAATATGTATATTTTTTGTTTTATATTATATTTAGTAAACATTTTTTTTTTTTTTAATAGGAACATTTGTAAAATCTAAGTTGAGAATGAAAGGAATTATATTATCCCTTATACATGGTTATAAAATGCATGGCATCACAATTAAGTTATGGTAGGTTTTCTCACCTTTAGGCAATTTTTTTAATATTCTTAAAAATAGTTACAATTTGAATATAAACACATTTAAAATGAGTAAAAACTTAAATTCAGGAATATTTAAAAAAAAAAACACAATTTAAATTTTGAAATTCTTGCATGTTGGAATTATTAACTCCAACTTATTCAATAACCTAATGTTGTGATTAACGTTTTTTTGGTCTTTTAAGTATGAGGGGTTTTCGCAGTGCATTATATTAGACATCATTTTTGGGGATTCAACTGCATTAAGTAAGTCATTCATCTATGACCATTTCCATGAGAGGTAGTCGTAACTGACTAATTTCTCATGATTTTTGAATAGTCCACTTAGCATTCATTGCATCGGGTGATGCTCATAGGGGTGAAGAAGTGGGATTGAAACTAGTGAAATGAATCATATTGCATCAATCATCACTTCCAAGGCTTGCACTTGATAACCAGAACTTATTGGGAGGTCACGCATCCTAGAACTCCTCCGGCTCAAGCGTGCTTAACTGTGGAGTTTTACCCACAATCAATCCCACTTAGCTTGCTACCCCATTTTTAAAACCTTAGCTACAATTTGTCTCTACATGAGAAGTTTTCTTCTATGTGAAGTTGGGATATTCTCTTAGAGTTTGGAGTGTGTCTATCTTAAAATAAATCCTGATTTATTTTTGTGCAATTGTTTTCTCAATAGATTACTTAGATACAATTCTGGTGCATGGAAACCATGTCTATTCTCCAATTTGTCTACAAGGTATGAAAGGTAGTATGATCTAATCTTACAGTAGAGTGGTCCATGATTATGGAATTTTAGTTTCTAATTCTCCTAAAATTTGTACGATTGATGTAGCTGAGAGGGGTCCATTGTCATGGAATTTTAATATTTCTAATCCTTTATAATTTTGTGGGATTATTCTTGGTGAGAATAGATTATTTTATGAGTGTTGTTATGGTTTGGTTGTATTTGTCCCATAGGAATTATTGGTATAATTGTAAATTTTTTATCCATCATTTCATAATATTTTCCTTGCAATCGTAAAGGTTGTGTAGTTTTTGGTAGAAATATTCATACTAATGGAATATTTTAGAGTTTTTGTATAGAAATGGTGTTTATAAAGAAGTACTGAACAAAAGGTTGTTTTGTTTGGTAATTTGATGAAGAGTGGATATAATTGGTCTCTTTGTGCTGTGGAAAAGTTAGATTTGAATGGTTGTGATGAAAGTGCACACAATCAATAGATTTGCAACCATTAGCACAAGAAAAATAATCCAAGTGTAGTAGGAAATCTAAATGGGAGGTTGACCTTGGAGGGAAAGATATTGTAGACAGGGACTGTAATGATCACCATGATTTCTCACTAGTGTGACATAGATTGCTTACTTTCATAGAAAGTTAAGGTGTAACTAAAGAAAAAAAATTGGACAAAGGTCTTACTTTATATCTAATTAGGTGTGATATCTAATAATCTAAGTCACAATATGACGACTTATTGTGTGTGCATGAGAGGCCATTCCCTAATTATCTAAATATCATGTATTCAATGATTATTGAGAGTATGATTATGTGTTTCAAGCACATGATATATCCATTGAGTGATTACAATTGGGGCTAGATCAGGGATGGATCTAGGTGGTTGTAAGGAAAATCAAGGTGTTGAGATGATGAAATTGGCCTTATATTAAATAATATTTATATTTTTTGGAGCAATGGAAATATGGTATACAAAGTACAACCACTATGTGAAATAGATGGATAAAGTTCCGTACTCCTATAAAAAGAAATGTGTGATACATATTGCATCATTATATTATTTTTCATCCATATCAATACTTTTAGAGTGCAGAATTGTAGGAATTGGGTCACAAGACCATTTTTGTTGGTGAGACCTAGTTTGGAAAATTGGGGTTTCAAACCTTTCAAGAACATTTTGAGGCATTAAATGATATGTTTTTGGTCTAAAATAATTCCACTTTAGTGTGGAACCATTTTTTCATATTATACACACAAATAATTTCTAATGGCACAAGAATAGACTCCATTGGAGTCCATATGCAAAGTTATGTCATTCATTAGTTGACCTTCCTATTTTTGCCACCATAATTTGAGAGTATGCAACGTCAGCCCTAATTATTCATGAAAATGGGCCTAGCCACATGATTATGATGAATAAGAATATATAAGAGTCCATATTTGAAATCTAGTTAAGAGTTGGAGTCAAAACGAACTGCTAGTGTGTTATTGGGCAATGTTGTAGCGAGGCCACTAGGAGGAAAATTAGTTTCATTATTTTCAAGGGATTTTTGTTCCATAATAAGAAGAGTAGAAAAGAGGGATAGGGAGAGAGAAAAAAGAGAGTATTTGTACATTACAGTAGCCCATGGGAAACACATGTTACTTCCTTGTACTTGCAACAATTTTGTATTTAGAAAGAGAGAAAAGTGGTCTCACCTTCTAGTTATGTTTTCTCCTAAAATGGTTTTCCATCATATAGCTTGCTTCAATTGTGAAGTTTGTGATTTTTTATTCTGTTTTTCTCTATTTTCTAGACAAATTAAAATTTTCATGCATATACAACATACAATAATTTACAGTTCCTGAAATTTAAAGAGAAATTTATGGATCATGTTGGTAATAGAGTAGGTCTCTTTGGGTATATTATGGGGATTTTCAAGGGATATATATTGGAAACACTAAAGGTCATAAAACCCCGCTCATCGCTAGAAAATCTCTAAATTACCCTCCTGATCTTATAGAGGAGATGCTTTTGTGATTGGAAGTACAAGTTGTATATATAAATTGTAACATGAATCCCCTTGTGGCGGCCTTGACCAATAATCTTGGGGATATTCAGATAATATGGAGGTTATAATGTAAATTTAACATTAGAGGGGAGGTTTTGATATCAAGAAGAAATAGAGGAGTCAAAACAAAAAATTGAAAAATATCAACCTAGTTCAAGTGCCAGGAACTATTCATAGTCAAATTTCAAAATCAAAGTGAAGGTCGACATCAAGTTGTGTCAAGGTAATATTAACTCCCTAAAGATAAATCATTGATTGTAGAAATTAGAATTTTGTTTCATTGTTCACAATATAGACAGAGAACAAAATATCTCATTTTGAACAACTAAAATTAGAGGGCCATGCCATGACTTGGTCAGAAATCCACATGAAAGCCTTAAGGTTGGAGGGAGATCCTTCAGTGAATAAGTGGGAAGAATTTAAAACTCTCATAAATCACAATTTTTTCTTAATGGGTATGCATAATATTAGTGGACCCGGTGCCATTAATTTAGGGAGAAGAAGAGGTAGAGTGTACATGAGTACACACAATAGATTAGAAGGATGGTCATAATGTTGGGTATCTCCCCAAATAAGATAGATGTGCTCCTTAAGTATCTAGGGGGTGTACACAACCATAGGTGGAAGAAAGTGATGATTTTACATCATAAAACAATGGATGAGGCTTGTTTACTAGAACAATACCTAGATAACATATGCTAGAACAAAGGGAAATCAAGTGCATAAAATTCGAAGGAACATCAAGAGAATTATAAGGGAGCTAAGAAGAAGTGGAAAGTGGGGAAGATAAAAAGGAAGTAGTCATAACAAACCAATTCAAAGATACAAAGAACCACTACCAACATTATAACATTGACATCATATAGAGAATAAGTGTTGGTAGTTGCATCTAAATAAAAAAAAGAAAATAAGAAGAAGAATAATCTCATGGCCACTGATTTGAGAAGCTAGGCTGAAAGTAGCTCATATGTGGACGAGAATATTGTATCTACATAAATTTAGAAGGAGGTGAATCTGATTAGCCTTCAACAACATGAAGAGAATGAAAATACCAAACTCTTCCATATAAAGATACAATTTAAAAAGGTAAAGAAAGATGCTCTATTTAAATAAGGATTATAGGTGAATCTAATTGTAGTAAAGCTAGTAAAAAAATTAGGATTGGAACTTGATCATCCAAGCCCATATCCATTCAGATGGGTAAATAATGACATGGATATAATGGTAAAAAAATAGTGCAAACTTAGATTTGCTATCAATGTTGATTTTATTGATGAAGTAGAACTAGATGTGGTTCCCATTGATGTATCTATAGTTGTGTTTGGAACTAAATACATGTACATAAAATATGTAATATTCACACTGAGAGATAGATAGTTCCATTTTATCAAAGGTGAAAAGTCATTTGTCATAAATGTGCACAAAGTAAAGTTGAAAGCTTCGCTGGTAAGTGAAAAACAAGCCAAGAAACTAATTAGTTCTAGCAAGAAGTATGTTTTATGACTTTCAAGAGTAAATCAGTCTATAGAAAATTCTGTAGGAGAAAATGAATCCTTTAAGGGGTGTATAAGGAAAGAGAAACAACAACTAGAAGAGATGTTAATGGCATATAGGGATTTGTTTAAAGAGTGTAAAGGGCTACCACCCAAGAGGGAAGTGGAGCACAATATCAAGTAATTTTTAGACTCCCGATTGCCAAATATTGGGCTATATAGGAAGTATATTATAGAAGCAAGTGAGGTGAAGAAATATTTGAAGCAACTACTGGAGAAGGGTGTCATTCTACCAAGCAAATTACCATGTTAGTCAAACATCATCGTTGTTCCAAAGAAGTATGGGAATTAATGTATGTGTATTGATTATATGGCACTGAAAAAAATCACAATCGGGAACAACTACCCCTTTCCTATAATAGATGATCTATTGGCTCAGTTGCAGCAAGAAAAATACTTCACCAAGATAGATATAAAGTCTGGATAAGACCAAGTTCGAGTCAGAGAAGAATATACCTAGAATATTGTCTTCTAAACCAGACAAGGTTTGTATGAGTGGTTAGTCATGTCATTTATCCTATGTACTACACCAACTGCACTTATGAGGCTAATGAATGATATATGCAACGTATTTCCAACTTTTTTCCCTATAGTTTTACTGTATTATTGGGATGGGATATTTTGTGAATGTTGGACCCCTCCCATGGTTTTGGACCATGGTATTGTAAATTCCAAATCTATATAAGGAGTCTAGGTAAAAGTCATAGAGAAAAACAAAGATGTGAAACGAAGGCAAATAAGACTAAATGATAGATCTTATGAGATGCATCTGGATGTAAGATGATTTTGAGTCTGTGTTTTGGGTTAGAGAAAATTCTCCTATAGTTGTGTACGCGAAGACCCTAGGAAGTCTCTAGTTGTGTGTGCAGACCCCTGCAACTATGTGTGTAGGGTGAAACTGAATGTATGTGAAATATCTGGCTATTAATGAAATAAATATTGAGAATATAGGAGTTACGTTGTTATTTTTTTTTTTTACTTAGTACTTATGAATGTATATTATGAATAAGGGTTTTGATCTGTAATTGAATAACACAATCTTGTTTATGGTTATTTACTTTGTTTAATGCATGACTAAGTAAGATCACGTAGTCTGTAGTAAGTTCAACAGATGTGTTGAACAACGCCTAAAATAGTGATAGATCTGATCTATGAAGAGCTAATAAGAAGAAAAATCCATAAATCCACAATCCTCTATCCCTCTTGATGAAGAAACTTTGTTCTATCATCCCCATATATTGCCTCAGGTGACACTTCAGTTTGTGAAGGTAGATCATTGCCAAAAGGGATGGTAATAGTCAATTTTTTTGGATTACGCAGTCACTTTGAACCTAGGTATAGGCCCCACCAATCCAAAAAAATGAATGCATAATGTTTCTATGGTCAAATATACTTTATTATAGGTTATTATGTAGGGGATCAATGCTTCTTAGCCATTCTCAGAGTTGTAAGAGACCCCTATGTTTAAATATGTTGTTTATACTTGTAGATGCAATGTTTGTGACATGTTTGAAGAAATGTATGTCATGGTTGGGCAGGGTCCGAATGAGTTCCTCATGATCTGATTTCTTCCTTATCTTTGTTTTAATACTATTTATGCTCTGCCAAAGTTATAGGAAGTTCTGGGAAATGACCTGGGTTGAGGGGTTGCAAATGTGGCATGAATCCTAGAGCTACATGCATAGTATTGACCTTTTGGAGCCCTGACCATGGCCTTGAAAAGGAAATCCCACGACTAAGAGTATATAACCAATCCCTTGCCCTTACATGCTCGTGGCTAAGCCTAAAATGGGTCAAAAATTAGTTCCCCCTCAAGGAACATGGTCCTAGAAGGTTGGGTTACCTCTTGGGAATGTCAGTGATGTTGTGTAAGGTCTGTTTGTCATGTTTCTGTTGGTTCCACTTACTTAAAGTCATCTAGGAATTTTAATCTCATATTAGTAGCCTCTTGTCACATGTTTACCCCGGTTGGTCGATTACTTGGGTAGATGTGTGATCCAGGTGGATATCGGTGGCCTCCCACCTATTCCATTTGGACCCGCAGCATCAATTCTTTCAGTTTTTCAGCTTCAGCATAGCTTACTATTTATAGCAGGTTTTCGGGTCCTGCACACCCGGAGCCGTTTTGGGGCATTAATAATCTAGGTGGATATTGGTGGCCACCCATCGAGTCCATTTGAACCCCCACCATCAGTTATTTCAGTTTGTAAGTTTCGGCACAACTTACTATTTTTAGCAGTTTTTCGGGTCTTAAACTTCCGGAGCCGTTTTGAGGCCCTAAACGACGCTTTTTGGAAAAACGGAGAGCAACATGGGTCCACGGACCGATGTTTCTCATTCCAAAGTTGTACTCCTCGGACAGATCTTTCTAACGAGCTATTGAGCGCGTCAAACGGAGATCGGATGCCAAAGTTACGTCCCCGGGATGTTGAACCACCAATTTACCCAAACGGGGCCCACAGTTTTGGCACTTCATCTCCTACGGTTAGGGTTTCGGACATTTCGGATTCTACATTGTTTCTCAACAATAAATAGGCCCTCAAGCCTCATTGTAAGACAGTTCAGGGGGCTGGGAGCCGATACATCTCTTCTCAGAGATAAGCGCTACCAGTGTCCTAGCTCGCCCCATCTCCATCATGTCTGCATTGTAACACAGTTCAAGGGCTCGTAGCCGCCACATCTCTTCTCAGGGATACACTGCCAGTACCATAGCTCTTTTATTTCCATTATGTCTGTAATAGGCTTGCGAGCCTTAATGTAACACAGTTCTGAGGCCTAGCTCGCCACATCTCTTCTCAGAGATACGCTACCAGCACCCTAGCTTGTTTCCATTATGTTTGTAAGCTTATTGCAGTCATTATTTTATTAATAAAATGAAGCATTATTTCTGCTGCATCTCTATATCTATGGTTATATGTTTATTCTGCTGCGTTCCTGCATAAATCCGGATCAGTGGTATCAGAGCGGGTCTGCTCTTTCTCTGTTTTTCTCTTCATGTCCCCAATGCGGCCAGGGTATAAGGAGTTCAACCTTGCAACCCCGACGACCCCCCATGGCGGAAGGAAAGAAAGACGAGGAAGCAGGAGATCCTGTCAAAATCTTGCTCGAGGATGCCCTCGAGAAATAGAGGAACGCGATGATGGACAAATTTTTTTTTTCTTTCAGATCCTTCAATGGCTGCCCACCGGTGGCACATCTAAATCCAACACTAAGTTCAGCAAAATTTTCTCCCCCATGGAGGAACTTAACGCAATGGAGACCATTGCTTCCTAAGGAGGGAGGAATGATCCAGGTGGATATCGGTGGCCTCCCACCTATTCCATTTGGACCCGCAGCATCAATTCTTTCATTTTTTCAGCTTTAGCATATCTTACTATTTATAGCAGGTTTTCGGGTCCTGCACACCCGGAGTCGTTTTGGGGCATTAATAATCCAGGTGGATATTGGTGGCCACCCATCGAGTCCATTTGAACCCCCACCATCAGTTATTTCAGTTTGTAAGTTTCGGCACAACTTACTATTTTTAGCAGTTTTTCGGGTCTTGAACTTCCGGAGCCGTTTTGAGGCCCTAAACGACGCTTTTTGGGAAAATGGAGAGCAACATGGGTCCACGGACCAATTTTACTCATTCAAAAGTTGTACTCCTTGGACAAATATTTCTAACGAGCTATTGAGCGCGTCAAACGGAGATCGGATGCCAAAGTTACGTCCCCGGGAAGTTGAACCACCAATTTACCCAAACGGGGCCCACAGTTTTGGCGCTTCATCTCCTACGGTTAGGGTTTCGGACGTTTCGGATTCTACATTGTTTCTCAACAATAAATAGGCCCTCGAGCCTCATTGTAAGACAGTTCAGGGGGCTGGGAGCTGATACATCTCTTCTCAGAGATAAGCGCTACCAGTGCCCTAGCTCGCCCCATCTCCATCATGTCTGCATTGTAACACAATTCAAGGGCTGGTAGCCGCCACATCTCTTCTCAGGGATACGCTGCCAGTACCATAGCTCTTTTATTTCCATTATGTCTGTAATAGGCTTGCGAGCCTTAATGTAACACAGTTCCGAGGCCTAGCTCGCCACATCTCTTCTCATAGATACGCTACCAGCGCCCTAGCTTGTTTCCATTATGTTTGTAAGCTTATTGCAGTCATTCTTTTATTAATAAAATGAAGCATTATTTCCGCTGCATCTCTATATCTATGGTTATATGTTTATTCTGTTGCGTTCCTGCATAAATCCGGATCAATGTGGGAAGATGGTGTTACTGTGTGGTATCAGAATATGGTTCAACCCTCAGACTGGATGGGCAGTGTGTTGATCATGCATTTATGTTGGTTGAATATGTGTTTAGTATGCTTGTATTCTATGTTTTCTTGTTGCATTCGTGTTGCATTGGCCATGGTGGCAGTGGTGTCGCCATTGAAGTGTTGATGATGGCTTTGTAAACATGTAATCAGGAGTGTATGATTGGTTATGTGTTGCTCATGCTTTTGTATTTTCCATGCACACTTGCTTACATACTGTACATGCATTTCTTTCTTATGCTAGGGTTTTTCATGTTTTGTGACTTGTTGTTCATGCTTATGGACTGTCCATGTAGGTTGGCATGGTTGATGTTGTCTTGTATCGTGAGGTCATTATATGAAATTAGGTCATAATGATGATATTAGTATGTTCTGATCCCGATATTTTGGCTGCGATAGAGTAGGAGATGAAGATCATCAAAGTGAATTTACATAATTTGTTATGAAACCAACTCCCAAAATAGAACAAAAGATAGATCAATGACCTAGAAATTAGACTCTTCGAGGGGGAAAACTCCTTTACATTAAATAAATGAAAAATTATTGGATGATACTAACGAAAAAACCTCCTTTCTATATATCTGACTCCATGGGGTCATAATATAATCCTAGCCGATGTAACAATAATAATGCAAGGGCATAACAATAACAATAGTGGTCTTTTATGGGGCACAATAATAACAATATAGGAACTACACGGGTACAAAAATAACAATAAGGGGGGTACCCTAACAATAATAAGGTACTACACTAGTAATATAGGGACCTAAAATGCCCCTCTCCTTCAAAAAAGTGTTGTTCTTGATGCTTGAGTAGTTCTGGATGCTTCTGTATAAAATTATCATCCTCACATGTGGAATCTTCAATGGGTAAGTTCTTCCACTCGATGAGATACTCTGGAATTGATCGATTTCGTAGCTATCGAGTTCTAGTTTTTGTGATTGCTTCAGGTTCCAATATTATTTTCCCTTCCTCGTTAAGTTCTAGAAATATTGGTTGAAATCGAAGTTTGTCACCTATAACCTTTTTTAATCATGAAACATAGAACACTGGGTGTTCTCGGGAAGATGCAGGAAGCTCCAATTTGTATGCCATAGTACCAATCTTTTGCAACACCTTGTAAAGACCATAGTACTTTGGAAATAATTTATTATCCTTCTTAGCTTTCTTGAGGGACATTTTTTTGTATGGTTTTAGCCGTAAAAATACTTAGTCACCTACATAAACACTTCTCTCACTGCGATGTTGATCTACCTATTGTTTCATTTGATTTTGTGCCAAATTTAGGTTATCCTTTAAGATTTGGGGAACTTGTTGTTGATGCTCGATGTGATCTTCCAATGCTTGAACCTTATAATTTTCTCTTAAAGATGATGTGATGCACAATGGATGATATCCATAAAGTCCCATAAATGGGGTCATTTTTCTGCAGTATGGAAGGAAGTGTTATACCACCATTTAGCCAGAGGTAACCACTTGATCCATTGTGTTTTTTGTTCAAATACAAAGAAACGAAGATATCATTCCAAAAAAAATTTCACTATCTCAGTTTTCCCATTGAATTGAGGATGATAAGATGAGCTATGAGCTAGTTGAGTACCCAAACAAGAAAATAATTTTGTCCAAAAATTTCCAGTGAAAATGGGATATCTGTCGGTTAAGATAATATTTGGGTTTGCATGTAGCTTATGAATTGTTTCCATAAATGCAGTAAAAATCGTTATCTCTTTAAATGGATGAGATAATGCACAAAAGTGTGCATACTTAGAAATTATATCGACTACCACCATGGTGATAGTCTTTCCTTCAGACTTAGTTAAACCTGTGATAAAATCCATTGAAGCCTCCTCCCAACCTTGAATTGGAATGGATAAAGATTGTAGTAGACCTACGGTCTTAATTGTCTCAACTTTATTTTGTTGGAAAACCAATAATTCCGCCATAAAATTTTGAATATAAGATTTAAGGCCATCCAAAAAAAATTATTTCTTCACCCAGTGGTAAGTTTCTAAAATCCTTTAGTGTCCTCCTAAGGGAGAGGTGTGAAATTCCAAAAGAATATTTTGTTTTAGTTGGGAATTCTTACAAAGATATAAGAGATATTTGTACCATAAGGAATAAATTTTCCAACTAAATTTATTAGATGTACTGGGATCTTGCTGCAACTTTTGAATAAGTGTCCACACTTCTTCATCATTCTTCCATTCCTCCCTTGCTTCAATTATCCAATCTAGTTGGATAATAGAAATGGCACAAAGCAATCCTTCAACATCCTTATTATTTCTTGAGAGTGCATCTGCAACAACATTTAGCTTCCATTTTTTTATATGAATTCAAGGTCATAACCCAATATCATTGTGACCAATTTTTGCTGCTATTTTTAAGATAGTCTTTGTTCCAAAAAGTATTTAAGACTTCATAAAATTTTTTTACCTTCAGGTGTCTTTCCATTAGGTAAGGTCATCATTTCTTTAGTGCATATAGTATTGCCAACATTTCCTTCTCATAAATAGATTTCTGTAAATACTTTCCTTTGATTGGACGATTTTCAAAAGAAATGGGTCTTCCTTCTTGCATAAAAGAACATCAATTCCATTTCCTAAGGCATCACATTCCACAATAAAGGTTTTTGTGAAGTCTAGCATAGCTAAGACCGGTGTTTGGCACATTTCCTCTTTAAGTTGTTCAAAGGCCTTAGTTTCCTCAGGAGTGCATGAAAATGCATCTTTCTTCAATAATGTTGTTAGAGGTGTTGCTATTCTCCCATAATTCTTAACAAGCATACGATAATACCATGTTAACCCAAGAAATCCTTGCAATTTCTTTATGGTTATGGGGACTTTCCATTCCTTAATGGATTTAATTTTGTTAGGTTCTAGCTTAACACCCTCCTAAGATACAATATGACCCGAATATTCCACCTATTTTACTCCAAATAAACATTTGGAGGTTTTTACATGTAATTGTTTCTCCTCCAATAATTTGAGCACCCTATCAACATGTGGAACATGATCCTTCCAAGACCTGTTGTAGATTAATATATCATCGCAAAATACTAACACACATTTTCTAAGCAAGGGTTTGAAAATGTAATTCATCAACCCTTGAAATGTAGAATGTGAATTGGTAAGGCCAAAAGGCATAACCAAAAATTCATAATGACCCTCATGAGTTCTAGATGATTTTTTTGGAATGCCTTCAGTATTTATTCTAATTTGATGATATCCTGAATGAAGATCCATCTTGGTGAAACAAATTGCTCCATGTAATTCATCCAACAATTCATCAATCACAAGAATGGGAAATTTATCTTTAATAGTGAGCTTATTGAGCTCCATATAATGTGGAAACATGTGCTATGATCCATCCTTCTTGTGCACCAATACTACCGGAGCAAAGAAAGAACTTTCACTAGGTTGAATTATACCATCCTCTAGCATTTTTGCAATCATACATTCAATTTCTCTCTTTTGGACATAAGGATACCTGTAAGGCTTGATGTTTGGAGGAACACTTCTTGGAATCAAATTAATAGCATGAACATGATCATGAATATGTGGGAGCCCTTTGGGAGTTTCAAAAACCTTGGAATGATTGTCCAAGACCTTTTGGAGATCTTGAGAAATAGATGATTTTGATTTTGGAACTTCTAGTGAGAATAATTGTGCACTTAAGCCTCGTTGTTCTTTCTTCAAAATATCTATCATGACATTAGATATTATTACATTTCCCGAGTTCCATGCGATACCCCGTAATTCAACTTCCTTTCATTCTGAATTTTTTTTCAAGAAAAGTTCATGAAAATTAAAATCTATTTTCCCAAAAGATTGTAACCATTGTACTCCTAGTACAACATAAACACCACCCATTGGAATGGAGAGAATTGGACTATTCAATAAATATTCCCCCATAATTAGCTTGACATTATGGCACTTTCTAGAGAAATTTATAGTTCCTCCATTTGTAACAATCACTTGATACTTTGGTGTTGGGTATAGGAAGCAATTCAATTCCTTGACTAACTTACAATGAATAAAATTATGGGTACTACCCGAGTCAATCAACACTATTACAATTATCTTATTTATATGTCCTTCTATCTTGATAGTTTGAGGAGTGGTAATTCCTTCCAATGCATTATAGGATATGGTTGGATTCATTTCTTCTATTTCTATGGTTGGTTCCTGGTGTATATCCTCTTCTTTTGAAGTTTCTTGTTCATTTTCTTCCTCCTCTTCACAATCTATGTAAAATAGTTTCTCCTCAGCACACTTATGACCTTTAGTGTATTTGCTATCAAAACTGTAACAAAGCCCTTTTGCTCTTTTTTCTTCCATTTTTTGTGGTTTTGTCCTTGTAGGTTATCGAAGTTTGGGAATAGAAGCACTTCCATATCTATGGTTGTGAGTGGTAGGCTTCCTTGTTGCTATAATTTTTCTTTCGATTGTTCTTGCAAACCTGAATGCCTTCTCTAATGAATCAGGTTACCAAAGGTGAACCTCATGTTGGATGCTATCCTTCAAAATCCATATGAAGACATCAATCCTGTGTTCCTCTGGAATATTAGCTACCATTATATTTAATTTTTGGAAGTCCTCAATGTGCTCCACCATTGAACCTTTTCTTTTGAGATTTATCAATTGGCTAAAGAAGGTGTTTCTCTTTGTATCCTTATAATGTGCTATCATTTCTTCCATAAAAATTGACCACGCGACAATTTTTTTACGAAAGCAAAGATATCGATACCATACAAATGTATTTTGTTCTAAATATAAAGTTGCAATACGTACCTTTTGTGTGTTTTGCACATTATGGAGATCAAAATATTGCTCCATCTATAGTATCCATGTTACGAGATCCTTGCCATCAAACTTTCTCATATTCATATTTGGAGTATGGTGGGTCTTCAATCCAACATTAGAGTTTATGAATTCATGATTAACGTTCATTTTCTTCTCATTGTGAGTTTCCTCTATTACCTTTTCGCCATTAGGAATCATTTCTTGTAGCAAATTTGTAAAACCTTCCATTCCTGCTTTTATTTTTTCTTCTATACCATCAATCTTAGCTTCCATGCCATTCTTAAAACCATCCATCTTAGCTTCCACGCCACTCATGTTAACTTCCATGCCATTCTTAAAACCATCCATCTTAGCTTCCACACCATTCATATTTGTGTCCATGACATTCATCTTAGCTTCCATGCCTTTCTTCAAACAATCCATTTTATCTTCCATTTCATTTTTGGTTACTTTTTGCGAGAGAAACATTTGTTGCACTTGGTCTCATAATTTCGATATATCATGTTGCAATTCTTCCTCTTCATGCATTATAGTAGAATTTTAGGAGGAATTAATAGGTGTGGAATTATTTTTAGGAGGCATTTTAGAACCCAATACTGATATCTATGCTTAAATATTCCCTTGGAATCACTTCAAACTAATTTTTCAAACAAACGTTATGAAATTTTAAAAAATGATACATGCCTTTTTCTTGCTTTTGAGGAGCTCGATATTGATCCTGCTGTATCTCTATGATTTCAGATCACCAATATTTTAACTTTGGACATCTAGTAGCCCACTGAGTCTTCTTTCCAATGCCACAAGCCAAACTAGATTTTGATTCTTCAAGACAAAGTTATGCCCAATCTCCCACAATTACCTAATTATGGACTGGTTCAATAGAGCGAAATTTTATGGTGTGCCATGTGTCATTGTTTTGTCTTTCTGTTATGAAATCGATGCAAAAGAAACTAAAGTCCATGCACTTTCGACCACTTCTTATAGAATTCGAATTTGATGCTTAGAGAGAAATTTATGATGATTTTCCCAAGGTCACCTCTTTGAGATGAAATTATGGAGCTTGAAAAAACCTTATCTTCCTCATATCATATCTCTGAATCTATAGCTAATCAAGATCTGAAATTTTTACAAGAAGTACCATAGGTTTTCTGATCAAATGCTTTTTTTTTTTTTTTTTCAGTGTCTGACACTTTGTAGAAACAAATTTATAGTGAAAGTCCCAAAATGACTTGTCATTAGGGGAATTTTGAGGTCTAAAATGGGCCTCATAAGAAAAATGTACAACAAAAATAAACTTTATAAAAACCAATAGGATTCAAGATGATGATGTCATCCATAATGGATGATTCACCATTTTTGGAGTAAAAAAGTAAAAATATTAAAAAATAATAAAATAATAAAACTACTTTTTCAACTCGTATTTTAAACTTATCTCCCAAAATTTTTGCTCAAATTTCGAGCGGGAGTACTCGTTGGATGCGGAATTTAATTCCTCATCCAAGGAGTACCCATGTTGCATACTTTTGATGAACTCTTCTACATGAAAAATGAGAAATACATAAAAAACGTGATTGTAATCACGTTTTTTTTATGTATTTATCATTTTTCGTGTAGTAGGACCCATCGAAAGTATGCAACATCGATACTCCTTGGATGGGGAATTAAATTCCGCATCCAATGAGTACTCGTGCTTGAAATTTGAGTAAAAACTTTGGGAGATAAGTTGAAAATATGAATTGAAAAAGTAGTTTTCTCATTTTTCCCTCTAAAATTTGATGATGTCATCAAATCTTATTAGATTTTTTCCACTATTATTTTATAATTTCCTTAGGAGGCCCATTTTAGACCTCAAAATTCCCTTAATGTTGTGATAGTGAAACCGTAGAATCCAATGCTTCAATACCAAATTTTAACCAACTCACAAAATAGAAGAAAAAATTGATCAATGACTTAGAAATCAGCCTCATTAAGGGGGAAACCTCCTTTACATTACAGAAATGAACAATTATTGGATGATACAAATGACAAAACCTCCTTTCTATATATAAGTGTTGATGGGGTCACAATATAATCCTAGCCGACCTAACAATAATAATGTAAGGGAACAAAAATAGCAATAGTGGTATTTTATGGGGCAAAATAATAAAAATATGGGGACTACACGGGTACAAAAATAACAATAAGGGGGCTATACTAACAATAATAAGGGACTACACTAGTAATATAGGGACTTAACAGCATTGGACTTCGAGGCAAGAGCATGTTGTCATACAAGTTTGGATGTTGGGCATGTACGTACGTAGGTTAAGGAATTTTATATGCATTATGGTTATGAGTATTCCTTTAATTCTATTGAGGTTATGGTTACAGACATTATAGATGATAGTTGATTAGTGCGGTTATATGTACTTGTGTCGGATAATCATGAATCATAGAAACCTATAGTGGTATGCATTTCTATTGTTTTTTATGTTTTTTATGTTATATGTTGTTGATGAGTATGATATAGGTTAACCCGTTGTTTTTGTATGATAGTTAGCTTGATGATCAGGTTACATGTTAATGATGAGCATGATATTTGAACTTGTTGTTGTTATATGCTAGTGACTTTATGGTTAGGGTTATGATATTTAGGAATTATTCGACCTAATTATGATAGTGTGTTGTATTATGTCTAGAATAACTATGCATATGTGATTTTATGCATGAATGAAATTTTTTTATGAGTTATCAGGCGAACATGTTAGTTAGTCATTGTTATCGATATCATGATCTTATTTTTGTTTGAGTTTATGTGTTGGGAATTCATATCATGCTAACTAGATTGATCATGCAGAAAAGATAGCCTCCTCTGAGATACATTAAGGTATGAGCTTGCTTATGTCCGACATCTACTTTGTACTTGAATGTTTGATTATGTCGTCTATTTGGTGTTTGAGTGATTTGGTGTTTATTACGTCATCTAGTTGATTTATCTAACATGACATGTTTATATTTTGTTTGAATGTTTGATTAACCACATGATATGAGCATGTGTTTGTAATATTGCATGAAGGAACGATCTTGTTTTAAGATGGTTGTGCTAACACATATTTGCTGAAATAGTTGGTATATACTTAAGTGTAAGTAGGTGATAGTTTTAGCATTATGTATTATGACTGATGAATGGGAGTTTATTGTTGGTTATGACATGGCTGTTAGTTTTGGTAAAATTTGATTTTGAATTGATAGATATGTTATCTTGATGTTGATACATAAGGCTGATATGTGTGCGTGCTTGGCAGAACAAGGTAAGGTAACTATATTGTTGTTTTGTTTATTTATGCAATGATAGTTATGTGTTTAGGGAAGTATGATGCAGGGGATTGCATGGCAAAAGAGACTGCCATGAAATCTTGAAGAAGGCTCATGTTGAGATTTCCTTTGAAAGAGTTGGGAAGCCATGGGGATTGAGTCATGGTGTTTGTTTCTAAGTCTTGTGCTTTTGGTATTTTGTGATTTTTTGCACTTGATTTGCAGTCTTGATTGTGTCTAGTGCATGATTATGCCACTCTGTTTGAAATATTGTATTGTTATTGGTTTTCAAGGTTTCTTCTTGTTTGTTTCTTGTTCTTTCATTTTTTCGGAGAGTCTTGGGAATTGGTTCAGGAAAGAGGAAAGTAATGGTGCCTGTGGAGAGTTGTGTGGTACCCAACATATAATGAAAGACACAAATGAATATCAGTGCACCAGTAAGCACAACGGAAGGCAAGAATATAATAGTCGATTAGACTAGTTGGGTCCATTATGGTAAATGGATGGTGGTAGTACATATATGAGAAAGGTAACAAGGAAGGTAAAGTAAAGGGATTTGAGGCATCAGATGCCTTGGCTATGTTGGGAATTGTTGTTCTAAATGTTGTGCATGTGGTGCACGAATAAAGGAAGTTCTCTTAACCTAGACCTTATGATATCTTGCAATTGTGTTGTGATCATGATTATGTTGATGTTTATATATGTATACATGTATGCATGTATCTATGTATGTATCTATGTCAATGTATAATTGGGTTCTTGAGGATCATTATTGTGGAGGAATGATTGCTTATGCAGATGAATGACATGAAGAGGTTCTTGGTCTTATGAGGAACCAAGTGGGAAGAGTAACTCTGAGAGATCTATGAGGTCATTATCATGTAGATATGATTTAACGTTATGTGCTTGTACTATGCCTATGCTTACGTTATGGGTAGGTAATGTTGAGGGATACATTAGGGAAGTGAAGGTAGTGTGATCTATTACATGCTAGGATAAGCATGGATAGTGGAAAGACAATAGAAGCAAGGTTTCTTATGGGGTTAGTGTGTGGTCTACGGATGTGCAGTACTACTATTGTGTATAAGTTGCACATGTTGTATATTCAATGATTATACCTATGGTGATGTGTACATGTAAAATATGTAGTATTGTGTACAAATGATGTTGTATGCTTGTTATATATATGGTGTTGTGTGTATATTTCATATGCAGTGCTAGGTATAGATGGTGGTATGTACATGTTATATATGCGGTGTTGTGTATATACCATACTATGCGCATGTTAGATATGTGGTCTTGTGTGCATATGATGTTGTGCACATGTTGAAGAGTAACTCTAAGAGATCTATGAGGTCATTAGCATGTAGATATGATTTAATGTTATGTGCTTGTACTATGCCTATGCTTATGTTATGGATATGTAATGCTGAGGGGTACATTAAGGAAGTGAAGGTAGTGTGATCTATGACATGCTAGGATAAGCATGCATAGTGGAAAGGCAATAGAAGCAAGGTTTCTTGTGGGGTTGGTGTGTGGTCTATAGATGTGAAGTACTACTATTGTGTATAAGTTGTGCATGTTATATATTCAGTGATTATACTTATGGTAATGTGTACATGTAACATATGTAGTATTGTTTAAAAATGATGTTGTATTCTTGTTATATATATGGTGTTGTGTGTATATTGCATATGCAGTGTTAGGCATAGATGGTGGTAAGTACATGTTATATATGCGATGTTGTGTATATATCGTACTATGTGCATGTTAGATATGGAGTGTTGTGTGCATATGGTGTTGTGCGCATGTTGGATATTATGTTTGTGTACATATGGTGCTATGTACATATGGTGTTGTGTGGATGATGGTAAAAGTGGTGTTGTGTGCATGTGGTGCTATATACATGTGGTATCGTGTGTAGGTGCTACCGTGTACATGTCCTGAATAGGGCGCTATGTACATGTCATGCATGTGATGTTCTGTAGATGAGATATTATGTACACATTGTACAGGTGGTGTGTTGTACATTTGGCATTGTGTACGAGTTGTGCATGTGGTTTTTTGTACATGTGATATTATGCACACATTTTGCATCTCATACATGTTGTGTGTGGGCATCCAGTACTATGTATGTGCATGGTGTAGTCGTGGTATCGTGGCATGTGTTGTTTTGAAACCAGCTCCAAAAATAGAATAAAAGAGATATCAATGCCTTAGAAATAAGCCACTTCGAGGGGGAAACCTCCAATACATTACATGAATGAACAATTCTTGGATGATACAAATTAGAAAACCTCCTTTCTATATATAGGAGTCCATGGGGAAATAATGTAATCCTAGTGGGCCAAAATGTAATCCTAGATGACCTAACACTAACAATTTAAGGGCACAATAATAACAATATGGGGGTTAAAATGGTACAATAATAACAATAAGGGGGTCACACTAACAACAATAAGGGACTATACTAGTAATATAGGGACCTAACATGCCCCTCTCCTTCAAAAAAGTGTTGTCCTCAACACTTGAGTAGCTCTGGGTGTTTCTGTATAAAATTCTCATCCTCCCATGTAGAATCTTCAGTGGGTAAGTTCTTCCACTTGATGAGATACTCTGAAATTGATCGATTCTATAACTGTCGAGCTCTTGTTTCCGTGATCGCTTCAGGTTCCAATATTATTTTTCCTTCCTCATCAAGTTTTGGCAATATTTTTTGAACTATAATATTTTCACCTATAACCTTCTTTAAGCATGAAACATGGAAAACTGGATGCACTCATGAAGAATTAGGAAGCTCCAATTTGTATGTCATAGTACCAATCTTTTGCAACACCTTCTAAGGACCATAGTACTTTGGTGATAATTTATTATCCTTCTTAGCTTGCTTGAGGGACATTTGTTTGTATGGTTGTAGCCGTAAAAATACCCAGTCTCCTACATCAAAACTTCTCTCGCTACAATGTTGATCTGCCTATTGTTTCATTCGATTTTGTGCCAAATTCAGGTTATCCTTTAAGAGTTGGATAACTTTGTGTTGATGCTTGATGTGATCTTGCACTGCTTGAACATTCGAATTTTCTCTTAAATATGATGTGATGGATGGTGGATGATATCCATAAAGTGCCATAAATGGAGTCATTTTTGTTGCAGTATGGAAGGAAGTGTTATACCACCATTCAATGAGAGGTAACCACTTGACCCATTGTGTTTGATTATCAGATACAAAACAATGAAGATATCCTTCCAAAAATTTATGTACTATCTTAGTTTGACCATCAGATTGAGGATGATAAGATGATCTATGAGCTAATTGAGTACCTAAACAAGAAAATAACTCCGTCCAAAAATTTCCAGTAAAAATGGGATCTCTGTCGCTCACAATAACCCTTGGGTTCCATGTAGCTTTTGAATTGTGTCCATAAATGTAGCAACTGTACTTGCTTTAAATGGATGAGATAATGCAAAAAAGCGTGCATACTTGATAATTCTATCAACTACCACCATGATGACACTCTTTCCTTTGGACTCAGGTAAACCTATGATAAAATCCTTTGAAATCTCCTCCCAACGTTGACTTGGAATGGATAAAGGTTGTAGAAGTCTCGGGGTCTTAATTGTCTCAAATTTATTCTGCTGGAAAACAAAACATTCCGCCAAAAACTTTTGAATATCAGATTTAAGGCCATCCCAAAAAAATTCTTTCTTCACCCTGTGGTAAGTTTTTAAAAATATTTAGTGTCCTCCTAAAGGAGAAGTGTGTAATTCCAAAGGAATATTTTGTTTTAGTTAGGAATTCTTACAAAGATATAAGCGATCTTTGTACCATAATGAATCATTTTTCCAGCTAAATGTATTAGATGTACTAGGATCTTGCTGCAACTTTTGAATGAGAGCCCATACTTCTTTTTCCTTCTTCCATTCGTCTCTTTCTTCGGTTATCCAATCTGGTTGGATAATAGAAATGGCACAAAGCAATGCTTCCACCTCTTCATTCTTTCTTGAGAGTGCATCTGCAACAAAATTCAGATTCCCTTTTTTGTAGATTATTTCAAAGTCATAACCCAACATCTTTGTGACCCATTTTTTCTACTCTTCTGAAGATAGTCTTTGTTCCAAAAAGTGTTTAAGATTCTGAAGATAGTCTTTGTTCCAAAAAGTGTTTAAGACTATCATGATCATTTTTTACCTTGAAGTGTCTTCCCATTAGGTAAGTTCGCCATTTCTTTAGTGCATGCAGTATTGCTAACATTTCCTTCTCATAAATAGGTTTATGTAAATACTTTCATTTGATTGGACGACTTTCAAAAGAAATGGGTCTTCCTTCCTGCCTTAAAACAACACCAATTCCATTTCCTGATGCATCAAATTCCACAATAAAGGTTTTTGTGAAGTTTGGCATAGCTAAGACCAGTGCTAGGCACATTGCCTCTTTAAGATGTTCAAAGGCCTTAGTTGCTTCAGGAGTCCATGAAAATGCATCTTTCTTCAGTAATGTTGTTAGATGTGCTGCTATTCTCCCATAATTCTTAACAAACTTGTCATAATACCTTGTTAACCTGAGAAATCCTCGCAACTACTTTATGGTTGTGGGGAATTTCCATTCCTTAATGGATTTAATTTTTTTAGGGTCTACCTTAACACCCTCGTGAGATACAATATGACCCAGATATTCCACCTCCTGTACTCCAAAGAAACATTTGGATGTTTTTGCATATAATTGTTTCTCCTACAATAGTTTGAGCACCCTGTCAACATGTTCGACATGATCCTTCCAAGACCTACTATAGATTAGTATATCATCAAAAAATACTACCACAAATTTTCTAAGGAAGGGTTTGAAAATGGAATTCATCAACCCTTGAAATGTAGAAGGTGCATTGGTAAGGCTAAAAGGCATGAACAAAAATTCATAATGACCCTCATGAGTTAAAAATGATGTTTTTGGAATATATTTAGTCTTCATTCTAATTTGATGATATCCTGAATGAAGATCCAACTTGGTAAAATAAATTTCTCCATGTAATTCATCCAATAATTCAGCAATCACAGGAATGGGAAATTTATCTTTAATGGTGAGCTTATTGAGCTCCCTATAATCCGAACACATGCACCATGATCCATTCTTCTTGTGTACCAATACTGCAGGAGCAGAGAAAGAACTTTGACTAGGTTGAATTATACCTGCCTCTAACATTTCTGCAATCGTACGTTCAATTTCGCTCTTTTGGACATAAGGATATCTATAAGGCCTGATGTTTGGAGGAACACTTCCTAGAATCAAATGAATAGCATGATCATGATCAAAAATAGGTGGGAGTCCTTTGGGAGTTTCGAACACCTTGGAATGATTGTCCAAGACTTGTTGGAGATTTGCAGAAATAAATGAATTTGATGTTGGAACTTCTAGTGAGCACAATTGTGTAATTACGCCTCATTCTTATTTCTTTAGAAGCTTTGTCATGACATTAGAGCTTATTATCTTTCCTGGATTCCCTGCAATGCCCCATAATTTTGCTTCCTTTCCTTCTGAGAAAAATTTCAAGAAAAGTTCTTAAAAATTAAAAGCTACCATCCCAAAAGATTGTAACCATTGTACTCCTAGTACAAAATCAGCACCTCCCATAGGAATGGAAAGAATTGGACTATTCAATACATATTCCCCCATGGTTAGCTTGATATTATGGTATTTTCCAGAGAAATTTATAGTTCCTCCATTTGCAACCATCACTTGACATTCTGGTGCTGGGTATAGGAAACAATTCAATTCCTTGGCTACCTTACAATGAATAAAATTATGGGTGCTACCTGAATCAATCAACACTATTACCTTTTTCTTCTTGATATGTCCTTCTACCTTGAGAGTTTGAGGAGTGGTAATTCCTGCCAATTCATTAAACGATATGGTCAGACTCATTTCTTCCTCTTCTAGGGCTAGTTCCTGGTGTATATCCTCTTCTTGTTCATTTTCTTCTTCCTCTTCCCAATCTATGTAAAACAATTTCTTCTACACACTTATGACCTTTAGTGTATTTTCTATCACAACTATAGAAAAGACCTTTTGCTCTTTTTTCTTCCAATTGTTGTGGTGTCACCCTTGTAGGTTGTGGAAATTTAGGCGTAGCAACACTTCCTTCTTTATAGAAGTGAGTGGTAGGCTTCCTTGTCGCCATAAGTTTACATTAAATTTTTATTTCCAACCTAAATGCCTTCGCCAATGAGTCAGGTTCCAAAATGTGAACTTCATGTTGGATGTTATCCTTTAAAGTACCTATGAAGAGATCAATCTTGTGTTCCTTTGGAATATTAGGTACCCTTATATTCAATTTTTGCAAGTCCTCAATGTGCTCCCCCACTAAACCCTTTTGTTTGAGGTTTATCAGTTGGCTAAAGAAGGTGTTTCTCTTTGTATCCTCATAATGTGCTATCATTTCCTCCATAAAAATTGACCAAGTGACAATTTTTTTATGGGAGCAAAGCCATCGATACCATAAAAATGTATTTTTTTCTAAATGTAAATTTGCAATGCGTACCTTTTATGTGTTTTTCACATTATGGAGATCAAAATATTGCTCCATTTTTAGTATCCATGTTACAGGATCCTGTCCATCAAACTTCCTCATATCCATTTTTGGAATATGGTGGTTCTTCCCACTAACATTAAAGTTTATGAAGTCATGATTAACATTTATTTTTTTCTCATCATGAGTTTCCTTTACTATTTTTTCACCATTAGGAAACATTTCTTGTATCAACTTTGTCAAACCTTCTATGTCTGCTTTTAGATCATTCTTCATGTTTTCCATGTTTTCTTTCATTTTTTCATCAATCTTAGCTTCCATGTCATCCATCTTAGATTCCACGCCATCTATCTTAGATTCCATACCTTTCTTCAAACCATCCATCTTTGCTTCCACTCATTTCTTCAAAACATCCATTTCATTTTTTGTTTCTCTTTGTGAGAGCGAAATTCGGTGCACTTGCTCTTGGAATTTTGATAGATCATGTTGCAATTCTTCATCTTCATGAGTGATAGTAGAGCTTTCTGAAGGCTTAATGGGTGTTGAATTATTTTAACGGGGCATTTTTTTAAACCCAATACTGATATATACTCTACAATATGCCCTTGGAATCAATTCAAATTGATTCTTCAAACAAGATTTATGCAATTCGTAAAAAAATTACACACCTTTTTCTTGATTTTGAGGAGCTCGATATTGAAATTGGATTATCTTTGTGATTTCTACTCTTCAATATCTAAAATTGGTCACTGAGGTATCCTTCTAAATTATCTTTCTAATGTCATAGGTCTGACTTGATTTGGATTCTCCAAGGCAAAGTTATGTCCAATCTCCCACAATGACCTAATTATGGACTGGTTCAATAGAGTGAACTTGTATGACTTGCCACATGTCATTGTTTCATCTTTTGGATCTGAAATTGATAGCAAAGAAAGTACAGTCTGTGTGCTTATGAAAAAATTTTATGGCACTCCAATCTGATGCTCAGAGAGAGAGTTATGAATATTTTCCAACGATCACCTCTTTGAGATGAAATTTAAGAGCTTGAAAAGGCACTACCTTCCACAGATCATATCTCAGAAAATATTGTGAACCAAGCTCTGAAATTTTTTGATGAGTTTCCTCAAGATTTTTGCTTTGCGCCCTAAAAATTTTCAGATTCTGAACCTTCGTATAAATAAAGTTATAGTGCAAATGCCATGATGACTTGTTTATATTAAATTGAGGAGCCTGCAAAAAGACTTAACTTCGAAAAATCATATCTCTAAAAATATTGCGAACCAAGCTCTGAAATGTTTTGACGATGTTCCTCAATATTTCGGCTTCGCACCCTAAAAATTCCAACTTCTAAAACTTTGTAGAAAAAAATTTATAGCGAAAATTCCATGATGACCTATTTGGAGCAACGAAACCCTACAATCCAAAGCTCTGATACCAAATGTTATGAAACCAGCTCAAAAAATAGAAGAAAAGAGATATTAACGCCTTAGAAATAAGCCACTTCGAGGGGGAAACCTCCAATACATTACATGAATGAACAATTCTTGGATGATACAAATTACAAAACCTCCTTTCTATATATAGGAGTCCATGGGGCCATAATCTAATCCTAGTGGGGCCACAATGTAATCCTAGCCGACCTGGCAATAATAATTTAAGGACACAATAATAACAATATGGGGTTTACAAGGGTACAATAATAACAATAAGGGGGTTACACTAACAACAATAAGGGACTATACTAGTAATATAGGGACCTAACATGTGTATTCATTGCATTGTACTCTATATATGTATATGTATTGTGTTTTATTGTACACCGGGAGTAGGTGTATGTGTTACATGTCGGTGTGGGAGTATGTGTTATGTTTTATAGTACACCGGGTGTAGGTGTATGTTTTGTATGCCATTGTAGGTGTATGTATTGTATGGTGTTGTACATCATATCTGTGTGTATGTGGTTGAAGAAAAGAAAATGCATTGGGTTTTTGTCGGGTATGGAAACCGATCTGGTGTGTACAAAGAACAAAGGCAGAATTAAGGACCGATGAAGGATAAGTATCAATATATCATTTCAGTTTTATTATGCATGTGATATATGATTATAACTTATGATGGTTACATGTGACTTATGATCATGGTTTATGATTATTTCATGTGATTCATGATTTTGATTTCTGATAGTTGCATTTTGAGATAACCAAATATGATATGTTTATACATGATGATCTGATCAAATAGCTAGTTTCACTTGCTGTGACAGGAAACAAATAGAATTGCAAGTGTATCTTATTGATGAGCTACCAATGAGGTATGATTTGAATTTATTTGAATTTATTTTGAATCTAGTGGAAATTATATTCTTGGTATAGGAATGCATGAACATGCCCAGTTGGGTGGTTGAAACTAATTGTAAGCATTAGTAGTAAAAACAAAAGGAATTAAAACAAGGAATAGTGTGCTAGAAAATCACTTCAAGAGCAAGGCCATTGTGGGTCACTGGTACCCAATAGTGTCCATTGAATTCCATGAGTATGCTATGATCAGTATGATGGTTTTGAGGCAGGCATATGCCTTGGTTGTTTGAAATTCTAATGCAAGGAAGCCTTGACATTGGATGGACTTCTTGAGATGGAGGGTGTCAGTGAAACTTGAAAGGTGAGTGATTGCATAGAAGGGGGTGAGCGGATTTCCCATGGGATTGTGTAGCAGAGAATGGAAGGTTGGGAGAGGAGTTTTTTTGGTCATTAGAATTTCCAAATGGAATCAGATGCATACTGTGAGCTTGCCCTGGAAAAATGAGTCAATAATTGTTCACTGAGAGGACAACGATGCGAGATTGTAGTTATAGAAATTAGATGCAGCTTTGACCTTGGCAGTGGATTTTGTACTTCCTGGGAAGGAGGTGAATCCTTCTATTACTTTGAGGGTGGAGGTGTGAGCCTCTGGATTCCCTTGTTGCTGATAGAGGCATCATATACTTCTATATCCGGGTTGAGAAAATGCGTATATGTGTATATTATTGTAAATATTGCATCGAGCTAGATTTATAAAGCTCCATAGACAATCTGGTTATTTGTTGGTTGAAGCAAATGTGTATTAGTATATGTGTTTGTTATTGTAAATACCGTAAAGAGATTTTTTATAAAGCTCCAGTACACGATATTATTGTCATGATGGTTTTTTCTTTTGAGCGGGTTATTCATTGTAAATACTGAAATGAGCTATGTTATAAATCTCCATGGGTAGTATGTTTTGTTTTTAGCGATTTTATGGTTTATATGTGTGATTCAACACCAAGGGAGGTGTTCCCCCAAGGGAGAGGGTTCTCTAACATATCTTTTGAAAATTAAATGTAATTAAAATAATAAGCATGGTGGATGGAATATTCCAAGATGAGTGGTGGGAAAAACATCCTAGCGGGTGTTCATTTTGGTTATTATGGCTAAAGGAAATTGGAAAAGGGAAATGCAAAGGATTTTGAACGGCACGAGGCATTAATTTGAATTTTATTAATGAAAATAATGGAAAATAGGAGAAAAGGGAGGTGAAAGGTCATAGGCTTCATGTGAGAAGGAAATTAAAGGAAAATAATGGAAAATGAAGAAAATAGAGGCCTCATTAATAATAAGGCTTCTGAGGATCAGTGGGGAAGATTTTTCCCACACTTATGGCTCTGATTCTATTCTCTTTCTCTCTCTCTCTCTCTCTCCCTCTCTCTCATACTTGGAAACTTAGAGTATTCTTGGAGCACTCTTGGAGAGTGTGGATACTTGGTGATTTGGAGAAAAAATTCAAAGGAAGAGTAGGAAAGTGCAAGAGGACATTGGGATCATCATATACAACAAGTTATGAGTGCAGGTATTAAGTTGCATGTATGTTTTCCTCATTACTTTTTGCAAGCGTGGTGTATGCATGTGGATTTGCCTAGCCTTCCCATTTCTTGGAGAACCATGGTATTGTGGGTTTATTTCCATTTATTGTTTTATGGTTGGTTCTCATGATTCCATTAGTAGTGGGTTGAGTTATTAGTTCCTGGAGCCTTGGTTGGAAAAACACTCTAGAGCTTGAAGGACAACTGTGGGTTGAGTTACTAGTCTTGGAAGCCTTGGTTGGAAAAATGCTCTGGAGCTCAGTGGAAAACTTTTGGGTTGAGTTACTAGTCCTGGAGGCTTGGTTGGAAAAATGCTCTGGAACCCTAGGTGGGTTGAATTACTAGTCCTAGAACCTTGGTTGGAAAAATGATATGGAGCCTAGAAACAAATGGGGTTGATTTAATAATCCTGGAAGCCCTGGTTGGACAAATGCTCTAGAAGCCCTATAAAAATTGGGGTTGAGTTACTAGCCCTGGAAGCCCTGGTTTGAAAAAAACACTATGGAGCCCTAGAACAACTTAGATAGAGATAAATATGTGATGGTTAGTGATGTCCGACTGTGAGGTGGAATCACTAGTTTTTGGGTTGATATGGTTTAGTCTCTAGGGCCCTAGTTTGGTGTTGATTGATGTACTTGATAAAGCACCACATTCATGCTGGGAATATGGTATAAAGGTGATTGGCTAAACTGAGACCTAGATCAACCAATCTATGGTCAGGTGTAACGTGGAATTTCCATCTTCGGTTGGGTTTTACATTTAGTAATGAAGAGATCATTCCTCTATTATTCAGTATGCAAATGTATTGGTTATTGTATGGATTTATTTGCTATTATCTCCATTGTATTTATGCTCTTATTATGTTGGTTATACACATGTATTTGATCAGTGATCATGCATGTCTCTATCTATGTTTTTAATGGTAAATGAATGCACAATGTTTATATGGTCAAATAGATTGTATTATAGATTATGATGTAGGGGATCAATGCTTTTTAGACATTCTTAGAGTTGAATATCCCCCCATGTTTAAATATGTTGTTTATACATGTTGATGCAATGTTTGTGACGTGTTTGACGAAATTCTTGTCATGGTTGGGGGGAGGTTTGGATTAGTTCTTGATGATGTGATTTATTTATTTTCTTTGTTTTAATGTTATTTATCCTCTCCTAAATTTACAAGAAGTTCTGGGCAGTGACCTGGGCTCAAGGGTTGAAAATGTGGCACGATTCCTAGAGTTGTAGGTATGGTTTTGACCTTTTGGGGCCCTGACCATGACCTTGAAAAGGAAAGCCCATTACTAAGGGTATATAACCCCAAAATTTCCCTTACCTTCCTGTGGCTAAGCCTAAAATGGGTCAAAAATCAATTCCCCATCAGGGAACAAGTCCGTGGAAGGTTGGGTTACCTCCTGGGGATGTCAATGATGCAATGTAAGTTCTGTTTATCATGTTTCCATCGATTCCACTTCCTCAAAGTCATATAGGAGGTTGAATATCATATTATTAGCCTCTCACCACATGTTTACCCCAGTTGGTCAGTTACTTGGGTAGATGTGGAAAGAGGGTGTTACAAAATTACATCTCCACCGATGAGTAGATAATTTATGTTCTAATGAATCAATTCTTAGGAGACAAGGTCATGTACTTCAAAGTTAATTTTAGGCTTGTGGATATTACCCATTTCTTTGAGAGGGAGTGTTGATATGTCTGCAACATGGATGGACATTCTCCCAAAAGGGAGAATGGGTCCAAGAGACCCAGAGGGATCAATATGTAGTGTTGACTGTGTGTCTGTTGGAGGAGGAACCTCGTCACACACTAGGAATGGTGGAGTAAGGTCTTAGACCCTGATCACACACCAAGAAAGGTGGAGAGATTTATTATACACTGATCACACACTAGGTAGGGTGGATTGAGGTCCTTATGCATATGGAACCTGATCACACACCAAAAGGGTGGAGTGATGTCCTCGACCCTCATCACACACCGAATAAGGTGGAATGAGATGATTTCAACATCTATGCTCGATCAGCAACCAGGAATTGGTTGAGTGAGGTCTTGGCTTAAAATGATCACCAATAAAGGTGAGTGACTGCTTTTCGATTAAGGGTCTCATCATTTTTTTCCTAGGTAGAGGGAAAGAGATTCAAGGATCGATCACTCTAGAGGTTTGAGTCTTGATATGTTGATGAAATTTCCATTGGTTTGGTATCACCCTAGATCTGGCCACTAGTAGATGCTAATGATATATAATGATGTTGGTAACAATGGATAACTTTTTCTTTAGAAAAAATCATTTAATTTGAGAATATCTATGACAGTGATTATGAATACCTCCCTAGTTAAGAGGGAGTTTTAAATTTGTAGCTATGGTTAGACTTCATAATTTACATCTGGTCTCTTGATGTAAGCATACTTTTTATTCTAAAGAATATTTATAAATGCTCAAGTAAAATATATATATATATATATATATATATATAGATATATATATTGAGTCAAAGTCCCATTGAAAATTTTAAAAGATGTAAATTTGATTATTTGAAATGAAATTTTTGGCTCCAAAAGTGACAAGTTGGCTTCCCTCCAAGTCAAGTCACCCTTGGCCAAGAGACATGCTCATTCACCCTAGACATACTAATATATAAAGGCAACTCAAGCTCCTCCATTTGGAAATTCACATCCTCTCAAACAAGACAATTTATGGGTAAGTGAGCAGAGTACAAAAAGAAGGCCAAGTTTTCTCTATCCTGTCTCTCTCTAGCAACTCACATGTGTGAAAGAATATCTCTCTCTTTGGTCCACGTTTTTTTGGGGAAAATGTTGTAGGGGGCTAAAATTTCCAGTTTATTAGGGTAAATATTGCAAGGGGAAAAAATTTATAGGTTACTAGGGCAACTGTTGCAGGGTCAAAATTCTGGGGCAACTGGTTATTACATGAAAGCTGAAATTCTAAAGTACAAGATCAAGATCAAAGTGCGGGATCAGATTGGGTGAATTGAATTGGAGGAGAAGACCAGGTTTGACTATAAGTCTATGTGTGTCTCTTATTGAATAAGAAGAATTTCTCTATTGAATTTTTTTTTGAGTTTCTCCTTGAAGTGGTTTTCCCAGGGCAAATCGTGTCTTCTCTTGTGCATTGTGATCTTTAATGTTTTATTGCTATTTATGGTTTATTTTAAAAAGTATAATTTTTGAATGATATATTGGAATAATTTAAAATAAGATATACATAAAAAGTAACTATCAGAAATTTATAAATATTGTGCTAACCCTAATTTCACTAAGAAAAATAAACACAAGGGAGACTGCAAAAGTCACAAGAGAGATATAAGGCTAGGCATGATAAATATAGAACAAAGTAATCATTCAAGGTGGGATACAAATTATGGCTCTAGTTGAACAAGGAGAGGCTACAACGGCCTAGTAAGAAAATCGAGGCTCTGAGGTATGGTCCCTTTGAGATACTAGAAAAGGTGGGTGATAATGCTTTATCATCTCAGTTTACCACCCTACATGAAAATTTTATGAGTTGTGAATGTAGAGAATTTAAAACTCTATGATCCTTCCATGCTAGATTAGGAAGAGGGAAAAGTCTTTCTTTCTATGGAGGATTTCACACTAGATGTTTAGGTAGAGTTGAAAAAATATACATTTTTGCAGAAGAGGTCCGAAACTACAAGAAAAAGGCAACATGACCTTTGGTAGATTGGGTTGAAAGGATAACCTTTAGGAAAATTTAAATGGTACACCAGAGAGAAGGTGGAGGAAAAATTTCCTCGCTTCATTTAGTAAAATATTTTGGGGACCAAATCCTCCAAAAATGGGGAGGTGTGATCCATTTTGCATCATTATATTGTTTTTCATCCATCTCAATGATTTTAGAGTGGAAAAAGTGGAGGAATAAATTCACGAGACTATTTTTACCAATAAGAACTAGTTTGGAAAAACATGATCTGAAACCTTCCGAGAGAATTTTTAGGAACCATTTAAAAAATTTTAGGGGCAAAACTTTGTCTATTTAGCTCTCTACCTTTTTTTCCTATTCTACACACATAGACCTTTCAGTGACACAATAATTGCATCAATTAGAGTCTGTATGTGAAATTTATGCCACTCAGAAGTTGAATTTTTTATTTCCACCACTATAATTGTAGAGGATGCAACATCAACCCCCATTATTCATGGACAAAGGACTAGTCGTGTGATTATGATGTAGAAGACTCTAGAAGAGTCTATATTGTAACTCTGGTTAAGAGTTGAGGTATTCAAATTTAACCACTAGTAGGCTATCAGGTTGTGTTATAATTGGGCCACTGAGAGGAAAAGGGATTCCATTCTTTTGAGTCCATTTGTTCCATAACTGAGAAAAAATTACCAAGATGGGGTATGATTTACCATTTTTGGAGTAAAAATATAAAAGATAAAAAAATTATAAAATAACAAAACTATTTTTTCAACTCATATTTTTAACTTATCTCCATATGGTTTTACTCATATTTTGAGTGGGAGCACTCATTTGATGAATAATTTAATTTCTCATCCAAGTAGTGCCCATGTTGCATACTTTTGGTGGAGTCCGCTAGATGAAAAATCAGAAATACATGAAAAATGTAATTGCAATCATGTTTTTCATGTATTTCTCATTTTTCATGTAGAAAGTTCCATCGAAACATGAGTAATCGGATGAGGAATTAAATTTCACATCTAATGAGTGCTCCCGCTCAAAATGTGAGTAAAATCGTAGGGAGGTAAGTTGAAAATACGAGTTGAAAAAGTAGTTTTTATTTTTTATTTTTTCCTCTAAAATTTGATAATTTAATCTAATATTATCTTATTATTTCCACTATTATTTTATAATATTCCTTAGGAGGCCCATTTTAGACCTCAAAACTTTTGTAATGGAAAAAGAGTGAAGTGGCCTAGTCCTTCTAGCTATGGTTTTCTCTCGAAAGGGTTTCCCAAGTCATATCTTGTGTCATATGTCTGGCAATGTGTGAGATATTTTATTTCTTTCTTGTCTATTTTTTGAACAATATTTCATTTTGCGAGCATGCACTATTAAAAATATTCTACAAATCTAGAAATCTAAAAATAATAATAAAATTGTAAGTGTAGAGTTTCATATTTTAAATATAATTTTATTAGATATGTTGTGATGAACCATCTAGTGGAATATCAAAGAAAATTTACGGATCAAGTAGAATAAGATTCCACGAAAATCAGTGACCTGGGAAGAATCATGGGTGAATCCATTGAGTATTTAACACACCCTTTAATTCTTTCTTAAATTTTAGGCTACCACCATATTTTGTCTCATTTTTAACACTGTCATGTATGTTTTCTATATGAAGAATATACTTTTATTTTAGTATTTTTTTTGGATTAATTTCTATTTTCTTCACTTTTGAACTTCAAAAGCATAAAAATACCAAAGAAAATCACATCACTTTCTTGAGAAAAGATGAAAAAACAAAGAAATTGAATAAAATATCCAAATCGCAACATTTTCTCTAAAATGTCATTGAAGCAATCGATAATATATGGAATCCATTGGGTGAAATAAAAAAATCTCAAAGAATTCTACTAATCATTAACAAAGCCCTCAGTGGTCAACAAAAGCCTTTGGGCATCATGACAATGAACCATAAATATTTTTTCAATGACTAATGAATTCATGAATGTTCGATGAAATCTTGTTAGGATCCAACCCTAACCCCTTTATTTATGTAATAATCCCAAGGGGCCTAGTTAGAGTCATAGTTAGTTAGACGATTCAATAAATCCTATAAGTGATTATCTAATTTTATAATAATTGTAAGTGGTTGACCCACATTATAAAAAAGGGACCAAAATTAGTTATAAATTGGGCCATAGTTAATAAAGAAAGTGGTTAAATCATATTATGCAAGGGACCACTAGTAGTTAGGGTTTTGGATATCATAAAGCTATAAATATTCTTAGACAGTAAGGGAAGAATCATTATTTTTTATTGTAATTGAGCTTTTCTTTGGTGGAGGTTCCCCCCTCAAAGAGGCAATTGAACATTGTATTTTTATTTTGAATAATAAAATATCTATGCATCTTGTCTTAATTCATGTGATATTTCTGTGTTTCATGCTAGATTGTTTCATATTTCTGGCATTCTAGTTTTCTCACAGGTCAAGTGCATAACAAATAGTTTGGGTGTTGTAGGAGCATTTTCCATTAATGCCAATGGAAATTCTAGCAAACTATTGATAAGATAACCTAACCATATGTTTCATCAAATAAATCCCAATCATCAATGTCACCATGTAGAATTTGTTTATATCATCTTGCCATGTAGTTCACGTCATAAACCACATACACATTTTCCCCTTAATTTCCACACATCATCATCTACGCCATCATTTTTTACAGTCCACATCATCATTTTTATGAATAGGGGTTTTCAACCTGAATTTTTTTCTCAATTGTTGACAAAGTCATTGGAATATAATGAAATCATTTGGTTTCTATGATGATTACCAACAAGAATTTCATTGAAATCCTATGAAATGATTACTGCTCCATGAAATCCTTTGAGCACTGAAATTGCAACACAACATTTTTCTATGACATCAACAAACCTTCTACCAAAATATCAATAGGAAAACCTAACCATCTATTTCATTGAAAAATATTAAATCTCACCCATTGATCCCAGTATCACATGGATATTGATGACATCATATTCACACAATCCATGCCATATATCACATAAAAAAATCCTCATGCACTTTGGACACCTCATCAACCATATCATATTTTTGTATGATCGACATCATTATGTATATAGTTAAGGGATTTTTGATCTCAGGCTTTCTTCCAAATGTTAATGATTGCCAATCAACTGATTGCTTCAAATTCTCTTAATTCAACCTTACAAAATCATTCTAATCTCGATGGAATAGATAAAGCATGTAAAGCCTTTATGAAAATATTCACCATAATATGTTTTCATTTATTTACCCAAATATTCAAAAATGTGAAAATAATATTATCTCAAACATCAATGGACATGTTAAATCACAACCAACAAATATTTTCAAAAGCATTTGAAGACAAGGTTCTATTTATCCATGCATAGAGTAGTGTTCAAAAACCAGGTTATAGTCCATAATGAGAAAATTACTTGATTTATTATCTAATTTCCATCAAATTTCCTTAAATATAGTTTTAGAAAAGTCAAATATGCTCAATTTATATAAAACTCATAGCTTTAACCTTCCCTCAACATAGCTATTTTCTTAGTGGTAGATATAGAATGATCACCCTTAAAATTTTATGGTTGTAGATAAAATTCCTCCAAGGAAAACCTTTATGTGAAAATTCACAATGAAATTGGAAACGAAATGAAAGGAACTGATAAAGAGAGCTAGTCGAATATATGAAGGAGAACCATAACCAATTATTTGGTTGAATGAAATGGCATCGATAGACATCAAACATATAAATTTAGTTGAAAAATTCACTTCATAAGCATGAAAATAGACTTTCCTTATTATGTAATCAGTCTAATGTAAGAAAATTGAAGCGAGTCTAAGGACACCAAAGTGAAGGTTTCTACAAAACCAAAATTAATTGCATTACATGACTACAAATTGTGATAGTGATGTTGTATAATGTAACAATGCTATATATTGTGGTAGCCTTGCAAAATGGATGCATTTATATAGACATGATAAAAGATAAATGGATGAGAAAGAATGAAAATTTTTAAGAGGAAATTTTCTTATATGTGTAGAAGGGAGTCCAAGGGATGTGTTGATTAAGGATAGAAATAATGAGTGGAAGTTGGAAAGTCACACTCAAAGAGGTGAATCACTATAGAAGATAAATGTGAATCTCATTTGAGGAATGAAAATAGGAAAGTGTAAATCAAAATGGTATGAGAAGGCCATTTGGAAGCTAAAACTTAATAACTTCCTAAGGATAATACAAAATGAATGAGTTAAAAAGACAACTCATAGAAAGAATTTGGCTTCAAGAAAAAAAAACGAGATCGTGAGAGTGATACAAGGTAATGCTTGTGGCTCCAATGGCCTTAGACCCAACCAATCAATAATATCCTTAAGAAGATATATGGTCATAAAAGCATTGTATTCATAATTTTATAGAAATGAATAGATAATTGAAGGTTTCAACATTAAATCCCTGTGCATAATTTTGGATGAGTTTATCCCATTATATTTCTATGTTGTTTTTATATTTATGGATGTTCATTACATTATATTACATGGATGATTAATACTCTAGAGATTTTGATGATGAGTAATATTTGTTCCTATGGAGAAAATTTTACTTGTGAATCCATATCATTTTATATGTGCATGAGTGTGTGTGTGTGTGGAAATATCAACCAACAATTACATTTTTATTAAGTCTAAGAATTGATATGATGCTCAAGAGAATGAGATTTTTGATTGAATATAGATATTAGATTAGATATATTCCATACAATGGAAGACTGTATGTGTAATGTAGACATGAAAAGTCTGAGTGAGAGATGATAGTATTATCAGTTACAAGAAGTTTCATAACTGGCAGGCCACATTATTGTTGGGTAATTTAATTGATAGTTAAATTACATCATTAAATTGTAAAATTAAGGTTCGTGTACTTGTGAAGTGTATGTCCACTATATATGCTAGGAGGTTTATTTTTTATTTTAAAATATTTGAAATTAAAAAACCAAATGTAAAGTTAAACTACTATAAACTAATTCTTGTCAAGTCACGCACATGTTCTTTTTGTAAGATTAGGCAACTACATCAAAGAACTATAATATAGGAATTGAAATGACTATTTTACCAAACTGAAATTGAAAATTTATTCCAATTGAGAAGGATGGAACTACCACACTAATGAACATAATTAAATGTATTTTTTATTCTATGCTACCTTACAGAATTGAAAGTCTAAGCTACTTTTGCATAATTGAAATTCTATGCTATTGAATAAGCAAAAGAACTTGAAATAATTTAATTTATTATCCTACCTGTAGAGGAAATAGAGTGAAATCAACTTGAAAAGAAATGAATGGCTAACCTTCACAAATTACTTGTCTTGTGCAGTCTTAATGAGATTTAATCCTAGCATTAAATAAATCTAAGACTAAGCTATGAAAAACTTCAAATAAGAAACTAATGAAGGAATTTTTTTTGTTATTTTTTATCTTGTTTGAGTGCTCAATCCTATGAAAATCAAATCTATAATGAGTAATGCTGAATGTAAAAAAGAGCATCGAGTAATCACAAAACAACTAGTTAATTGCAACTAAATTGAAACAACTTCCAAGAAACAAATAAAATAAAATAACTCTTCTAGCTTACGACGCTTCAAGGGGCCCTCCTATTGAGTGTAAGAATAAAAGAACTTAGATTAATCAATTAATAACTAGCGCATGGTCTTGTAAGAGGATCAAGTGATTGTATTTATGAAAACAAAGACTTCAATAGCAACAATTACATAATTGGAACTAACTGTCATTTTTCCTAAGATCGAAGCATATTTATATTGACTTTAACTAAAAACTTCATAAGAAATTAATGAGGAGAAGAAACTTCTTTGATTGAGACTTATGTTTACTAATTAAAATAGGAATCTATCTATTATGATTTGAAGAATATATTCTGCATTATTTTCTACGAGAAGAGAAAATCATGATAGTTTTTATAAAAAAATCATTGTTTCTAGATCTCGAACATTGCTTGCTTGATTCCATGCTAGTTTGAGGATGAAATTGCTTGCCTTCAAATTCTATGGAAGGAAAAAATGTTTTAACCAGAGTTGAATTCTATTTTGACTATCAAAATCCCCAAGCTCTATGATTTGCAGGGATGCACAATAGGTGGATATTCCTAGGCTCGACATTTGGTATCCATCCTTGTATTTTTCTCTTCTTCAAAATCGCAGAAACCTGTCTAAACATGGGTTGAGATGCATATTTTTGTATTAGCTAAGAAATTTGTACATTTTAGTAGCCATAGAGATATTTTAATCAATATTCACAAAGAAAAAATAGATTATGAGTTATGAATGAATGATACCTTATTTCATGCCTGAGAAAGACATGGATGACCTTATAAATTGTAGATATAACAAGAAAATATATGGGATAAATGAAGAGAAAGGGAAAAAGAGTGTCAAAGTGAGGACAATTTAGGAATCCAACATTCCCCCACGCCGATGATGTTGCTGTCATGCAACAAAACTTCAAAACTAGAGAGACGTCATGTTATTGAATTGTTTCTGATGCCTTGATTAAAACATCCATGATTATTTGTGTTGTATTATTTTTTACTTTGAGTTACCAGATTGGCTTCCTCATCAAAATTTTTACTGAAATCCTTTTTATTTTCTACCTGAGATCTTTGTTATCTACCCTGAGATTTTTATTCTTTTTAAATAAATTGCACATTTTTAACATCATAATGTCATTTTGAGCTTTCAACACTTAATTATGTGACCTTACTACTTCATTTTCATCTTTGATATGCCTACTAAAGAATTCTAATTCATATATTTCCATTTTCAGAGTACTAATAATGTCTTTCTCTATCTCAGAAGTAGGATTAATCTCTAGACTAGTCTTAGGAATATCATTATGTAAAAGGTCCTCAAAGCATTCAGATTGGGTAGAAGGATTTACCTTTTTCTGTGTCCTTTGTTCTAAAGTATCCAAGAAATCATAAATTTATTTTTGAGCAGGATCAATTTTAGGAGTCCTTCTTGTTGGATTTGGACTTGGAGGCTCTACCACTATTTCTGTATCAACATGTAAATCCTCCTTTAGATTAACAGTCTTTAGAGGTTCCTATCATGTCTGTTTACTTGAGCGCTTGGAAATCTAGGTGCTTCTCCTTAAATTTTGTTCTGGGTTGACTACCATTGAAATAATTTTCTTCTTTTTACCTTACTTCTATAACTTATTTGGGTATCTTGAGGTTGTTCAGTATTTTGGTCAACTTTTTTTCTTCTAACATTAATTTGACTATTTTTATTTTTTTATTCTTTTAAAAAATAAGTTAAGGGAATATTATCCTCTACTTCCTTAGGAAAAATTATGGTCTCCACTGATCCATTAATTGGAAATTCTTCAATTATATTTTTTGTGGGTTTAGGGCTAGGGTTTTGGAAAACCCTACATTGAATCTTCTTATTTTTAGTCACTTATCTGAGAAGATATGTGGCAGCTACATCTCTATGAAATGTGTTACAATGAGGTTCAAACACCTATTTATTATTGAGAAACAATGGAAAACCATAAACATCCAAAAACCTAACCCCAGGAGATGAATCACCAAAACTTTGGTCTCTGTTGGGGTAAATTGGTACATCAATTTCTTGGGGTCATAACTTTGGCATACGATCTCCATTTCACGTGCACAATACCTCATTAGAAATATATATCCATTGAATATAAATTTTGATTAGTCACTAACTAATGTTTTCCCATTTTCCAAAAAAACGTTTTTTAGGGCCTCAAAACGGCTCTAGAAGTTTAGGACCCGGAAACCTTCAAAAAATAGTAAATTGTGCCATAATTAAGGAAACTGAAAAACTAAAAGAAACAATGGTGGGGGTCCAAGTGGACTAGACAGGTGGCCACTAATATCGACTTGGTTAAGTCCTCCCTGCTTAGGAAGCAATGGTCCCCAATGCATTGAGTGCCTTCCTGAGATGGGGAAACTTCTGCTGAACATAGTCTCATGGTGAGCCACTTGACTTGGTGTAGGAGTTGGCCAAATTTGATAAACTGATACAGTTGAATCTTCTATTGGAGAGTTTTCTTGATCTGCGTCTCCACGACCTGATCAGTTCTAGCCTGTTCCATGTAGTATCGGTTTAGCGCTGTTGGTGTGAGTTATTCTACAATGTTTGATGTCTCCAGTAATGATCGAAAATATTGTTGAAGGAAATCCACATTGAACACTAGGTGAATGTAAAATAATGGTGGACTTGTAAGCTGGAAAGAATTGTCCCATACAACCTCAGTGATGGTTTACAACCCATATCAGAGCGGCTGAAGCTTACGGTGGGGCTCAATGAGGCGCTCATTATGTAAATATAGCCAAACTTTGTCGCCCACCTTGAACTTGTGTGGCACCTGATGCTGATCATGTCACTGCTTGTACCTAGCATTGGCTTTGTCCAATATTTCATGGACCTACTTAAGTATGTGTTGGATTCACTCAATGAAGTCGTTAGCCTATCAGTTTCAGACTCGACATGGATTAAAGCTATATGAGTAGCTGCAAATGATATGGTGATGTCAATGGAACATAGTGGCTGGAATCCCAACCCCACCTAAGAGGGGTTGTGGCAAATTGAGCTATAAAGAGACTGACTGTAGTTGTTCTGGACATAGGGGAGGCTTTCATCCCATGTGTGAGGATGCTTTGAGTTGTACATGCACACAATGTGTACGATCATCCTGTTGACAACCTCTATTTTTCCATCGGTTTGGGGATGGAAATCTGTGGACTTAGTGAGCTTGGTATCTAGCATTGGCCAGAGACTTTATCAAAATGTATTTAGGAACTTGTTGTCTCAATTTGAGATAATGGACTATGGGATCCAAAAGTGTACCCATACCCATTCAAATAAGAGCTTAGTAGTGGCTTCTTCTATGATAGTCTTCTTGTAGACTGCCAGAATGACCATCTTAGAGAATCTCTCGATGACCACGAAAATGCAGTTGTTTCCATGCTTAGCCGAAGGGAGGCTTGATATGTAATCCATGGAGATGGATTCCTAAGGTTGAATATGAGTAGGAAGAGGATTATATAGGCCTTTCTTCTTAATGGTCGGTTTGGAAATGGCATAAGAATTGTAGGATATGTTCTACTTCCCAACATCATGTCGAAGGTTCGACCAATAAAAATACTTTTGTTGCCATGCCTCTATTTTCTCCACTCTGATGTGTCTAGCAACCCGAATGTAGTGTGCCTCCCAAATAATCTTGGAATACTCGTTTGAAGGAACACAAAGGTGTCCTAGGTGACCTAATAGTGTATCCTCAAGGTGAAAATTTGGAACTTGATTTCCTTCTAGGAGTGTCTAGAATGTGTTTTTGAATTCTAGATCACTCTTGTACATATGTGACCACTCTGAAGTCTTGTGCACACAATATTTGACCACAATGGTCAGCATGATTACCAGTGGTCGGCTAAGGTAGTCCATAACATTATTGATGCTTCCCTTCTTGTACTTAATGTTCAAGTGGAACTGTTGCAAGTATGTGGACCATTCCTTATGGCAACCATTCTGAAAATTTCCTTATGTCTGTATGAACTACAACGGTCAGTGGTCTTTGTGGATGACTGTTTCCTCCCCTTAAATTTAATGCTTCTATTGTCGATAGGCCTGAGCAATGGAATAAATCTCTTTGTCATAGGTGGGATACTTTCAGACTATGTCTAAAAGTGTCTCATTGTGATATGCTACAGTATTCCCCTGTTGAGTAAGAACTGCACCAATAGCATAGTTAGAAGCATCTATCTCGATCTCAAATGGTTGATGCAGGTCTAGTAATGTGAGAATTGGTGCAGAGCAGAGGGGATGCTTCAACTCAGAAAACCTTATGTTGGGATTCAGACCAAAAGAAATTTTCTTTCGCTCCGCCCTTGATGATTTGACTCTTATGCGAAGTGATACGAGAAAACCCCGACATGAACCTGTGGTAGAAATTGGAAAGACCCAAAAACTTACGAAGCTTTGTTAGAGTGGTTGGGACTAGCTAATCTCCAATGACTTGTATCTTGGCCCAGTCCACATGAACACCTCACTCGTTAATGATGTCCACCAGATATTGAACATAGTTCATACCGAAAGTGTATTTCTCTAAATTCACATACAAGTTGTGTTGTCAGAGAGTTTGGAAGACTTGTCGAATATGGGAGAGGTTCTCTTCCCAACTCTGGTTGAAGATTAGTATGTCATCCAAATACACCACCATGAATGAGTTGGTGAAGGGTCACAAGATGTCTTCCATAAACCTCATGAAGGTTGTGGGGGAATTCCACAAGCTGAAAGGTATGACTAGCCATTTGAAAAGGCCCTCCTTGGATTTGAGGATAATCTTCCACACATCAGAGGGTTCAGTTGGTACCTGGTGATACTCATACTTTAAGTCGATATTGCTGAAATATTTGGCCCCCTTGAGCTGGCCCAAAAGGTCATCAATATGTGGGATAAGATACCTATTCTAGAAAATGATCTTGTTCTGCACCCGGTACTCAATACAGAGTCTCCAACTCTCATCTTTATTCTATACCAAAACGATCGGTCTCCCATAGGCTGATGAACTTGGACCGATGCGCCCTTTCTGTAAAAAATCCTAGATTTTCCTCTTGATTTCATCATTCTCCATAATAGAGCGTCGATAGATCGATCCATTGGGAAACAACGCACCTGGGGTTAGATCAATGGAGTGTTTCACTTGACATTGTAGAGGTACACCAAGGAATAATTGTTAAAAATATGCTCTCTTCTTGAACCTTGTTGTGACCTAGAAGATTAGAAAATATGAATCTAATAAATGACTTTGAAAAGTTTCTAGGAATGGTTTAAGTCGTTGAAGATGTCAAAAAAGCCTAAATTAATTTTCGACTTCAATCTTCAATTTGATTTCTCTCCATTTGCTAACAAAAATTTCATTCAATTTGATTTGTATCACTTAAATACAAATCTGTAGTTTTATTTAAAAAAATATATATTGAAAAAATTAAGCTCAAGATATCTCACAAAATAGGAACATGGTTCTCGAAATTTTTTACAGGAAGTGCATAATATTCTAATGAAAAACCCCTATGAAATTTAGCCCAATCGCTTCACGGTTTTCAAGAAAATGAGTATCATTACCTTCCACTATTTCACTTATATCTCGAGATTTGTGCATTGGATCGATATGATTTTTGGTATGTAGAAAAATTAGGACCATAGGAACCTTCCCACAAAATTTCAGCCAGATTAGATCTGTAGTTTATGAGAAAATAGTTTTTCAAGTTTACAACAATTTCGATTATATCTCGAAATCCATGCATTGGATAATGTTGATTTTTGGTGTGCATAAGCATTAGGACAGTAGGAACATGTCCACAAAATTTGAGCGAAACCCAACAAAAATTTTGTGAGAAAATGACCCACGAATTTTGTTGTAAGACACCTTGTAGCAACGTGTAACAAAAAAATAATTAAAAAAAATAAATAAATAAATTTATGAGTTGTAGCTTCAATGTTTTCCCAATTTTTATAGAATCAATTAGTTGTGAGATCCGTTTTTTTGGCAAGAGGATGAGTTTATTTAAAAATCAAATATTTTGGTGGCATGAAATTGATTGACAAGTGCCTTTAGACACTTGATTTTCTCCTAAAAACCTTCAATTTTGTTTTGCTGGGCATTTGTCAAATTGTTGCCTTGTTAGTCAATTTTATAGGATGATTAATATTTTTAACTTTAACTAACGTTTTTATGGCTCCTAATTCTCAAATTCAAAGTATGGTTTATTGGTAAGTCTTTAAATTTGTAAAAGAGAGTTCATGAGTCCAAATCCGATAAAAGCCAAAATTGTTAACTATTCTACAGTTTTGACAATCCTTAACTAAGCAACAATTTTGCTACCATTTGACAACATTGGATTGGTCCACCTGAAAATGTATTATTGGTAAACATTACATAGTGATTTCCCTGTTTTCCATCATGTCACCTTCAACATTCAACTCGCCACATTTGCATTACATGTCATCTACCCACTTCAGTGTCCTCATGACACTCCTTGGTGTGCCACATGGCACCCCTCACTACATTTTTGCCAAAACTTCAAACAACCATAACTTTATCATATGGTGTCCATTTTTGACGATTCAAGTGTCATTGGAAGGGTCTCGCCAATATCTACGCCATGGAATAATTTTCATATAAATTTGAGACAATAAAAAACTTGTCATTTTTTTTTGGATTTTGTAGCAAATGGATCTCGAAACTTCCTGAAAATAAAAATAAAATTATCTGATCATTTTTTTCATACATTTAATCATATTTTCTAAAGAACTCAAAATAGGCATCTAGAAAGCAAGATAGTCTAAAATGCACCACTATTGACAGGTAAAAATGTATTGATTTTTTCCTTGAATCTATTTCATTAAGCATTATTTGTGAATTTTGGTAGATCTTACATTTTATTGCAGATTAGTGCTAAGTTTTTTTAGGATTGAGGATGATAACAAGACTAATTTATGCATGGGCAGTTTTCAAAGACCACATTATTCAAAGAAAAGCATGTTCCAAAATAAATCTTGAAGGCGATAACGTGATCACATCCACCATGTCAATTTCTACCAAAGAAACCTTTCAAAATGCCACTAATTTCATTATGAACTTATTCATTTTCCTCTTTCTAAGGTTACAATACATCCATGATTTTCCATCTCCCTACTACTAAATTTCAAAACTCATTTTCCCTTTAAAATATTCATACTTTCCTGCCTCGTTTTCACTCACCCTTAACCCAAAACTAAAGTCATTTAACTCCCTTACAATGCTGAGTCACCCCATTTTCCTCTTCCTTTTTTTTTCAAATAAACCTTGCTTCTTAATGCAAATATTTCATCTATGGTAATTTAAATTATTATTTTATACTCACGTTGGATGATGGGGGATTCATTAAGGCCTCCCTTTTAACATGTCTTTACCCATCGACTCTGACACATCATCTAGGATCAAGAATATAGATCTTTCTAGTACCTTGAGGCTTTCATGCCTTAATGGAAATTTCTCTCGCAAACAAACATCGAGAATACATCAATGTCCCCTGTTTTTCAAATCTTATAGGTGACTCGACTAGGATACATCTATTTATACCTAGTAAGATGTACTTAGGCATCTCCACTCTCATTAACATCAATGGTGATCAGTCTCATGTTGGTTAATGGAATTCATTAATGGTCAGTAATCCAAAAATTTATTTCTATGTTCGGAATTGACACATATAATCACATAGATAATAATTATCCATTGAGTGGGAATGAATGAAGACTATATGATCTCAACATCTTGCAACAGTGCTCTAATAAATCAAGACACAAAAATAGAATTCAACAACAGTAGAGTTTCCCTAGCAATAAAGATTCCAATTTGATATCATATTCATCCTCTATTCATACAACCAATAGAAAATGAAGCATATTAGTATTTTTTTTCACTTCACATTCCATGATCCAGAAGCAACAACCACACTCTTTCATATACATATCTTGTCCACTTTTCAGGTAGGTTAAGGTATGTTGTTTTCTAATCTTTAATCATGTAATTACCTAAATGTTGAAATTGTGACTTTGGAAAATCCCTCACCACATTTATATTCCCTTTCTCAGTTTCCAAAAACTAAAAATATCTTTAGTTGGGGGGAGGGGAAATATCCATTACTTTTTTTTTCATATTACATATTCCTCATACATTATTGACCAACATATAATTCCCAACCAACTATTATTGCATTTTGATTCCAAAAGTTTATATATTTTGCATGATCAATTGATAAGCACATTAATGGCTGACAGCCACTATGGGGCCTTAAAAATGAATTTCCAATGTGTTCAAGTGTTTTGATGCAACAAAAAAAAGATAAATATTGTTACACAAGAATCAATAATCATAAATGTTTGGTTGTCACACAAGAACCAACCACAAAAATATGTTGCAATCAAATGTCTTTCAAAGTGCACTTTGCAAAGAGAATAAATTTATCAAATGATTTGATTATGCAAAGTTACAAGAGAAGAAAAAAATTTCAAGAAGATCAAGTTATGATTAGAAGAATCAATGCAAAGTTGCATGAGGACATGCAACATCTTCAGTTGGGGGAAATATTGGGCTTCCAAAATGTCATCCTCTTTCACCCTCATTTCTATCATTTTACCATATTCCATAGGTATTTACCATATTTTGTAGAGATCATATGGGTTTATTATTATTATTATTTTCGAAATCCTTTATTTTAAGTATTTCAAGAGAATTTATGATTAAATATTAGGAAATTAACATGCTTTCATATATATATAAAATTGGGATGAGATTTATGATGTTATAGGTCTCTTTGAAGATTTTAGAAGAGCCTTATTTGGCCACTCAACCACAAATTCAAATTTCAATTTCAACTCATGAATATTTGTGGAATATTTGTAGAATATTTGGATCATTGACTAAGAACATTAAAAGGAGAAGAATCATGGATGTTTTAATGTGTCTCCTAAAGATGTGAGAGAGGATTTTTATCTCATATTTTTAGGTCATTGGTTGTAACCAGATGATATAATTTTGGATCTAGGAGAGATTTTTGGATCTACAATTATTGATTATTTACCTTAAATTTTTGGACAAATAGGATTTCATCCTTCATTCAAAGGTGTTCCATCCAATATATTAGATATTATAGAATAGAGAATTATTGTAATATCTTTGGAACTTTCTCCAAATTCATTTTATGGAATACATGTTGCTACTTTGATAATCGTTTGGTGTGCTTGCTGAGGAGTGGAGGCCCCCCATCAACTGCATCTTGCACACCTCTTTCCTTTGTTGTAAGTATTTATGTTATTTCATTTATGAAAGTTTAGTTTAGATTATTTTATGTTATTTTGATTATATGTTTTTATGTTTATTTACTTAATGTTGTTTTGTTAAAATTGATCTAATTTTCTTATGTTTGTGTTGGATTGGCACACTGGTAATCTCATAGACTAATAGATTAAATTGATTTCTCATTTGATAGCTTAGATTAGAATTGTTGGTTTTCATAGAGCTATTCTTTGAGAGAGAAAGTGATTGAGAAAGAACATGCTTGAGAAATAACATGTGCACTTGATTTTCAATTTCTTTCATTATTTTCTTTGTAATTAGTTTCAAGTTTCTTGCATTAAATTAATCTATTATGAGAAATAATCACCTAGTACATATAGTACATGTATACCGCATCAGTTCAGGAACCCTGGGTTGAAAATTTAATGGCATGGATTTAACTCAATTAAATCACCTAACAAATAAACTGAATCTTCAAATGCCTACACAATATACATTGTACATCAACGATAGATTGAGTTCAGTTGGGATGTCAACGTCGATAATAAAATAGAATATTGGAGGTCCAAGGATGTCTCCATATATTCCTTGGATGAAGCAAAGAAGGAGGCCTCAAGAGAGGAACACTAAAGTTTTACAGAATGTACCATAAGTGTATAAGGGCTTCAAGATCTAGTAGAACCAGTGATAGTTGCAGAGATAAAGAAGAGAATAGTATATCTTAGGTAAATGTTGGAAAAGGTAGAAGACATGCAACTCTTGATGGCACATCTAGAGAGGTGAAGAAACCTAAAATGTTCCCCAACTATGTAGTTCTCATGAAAAAACTCATTTATAAAGAACATTCCACTTATGAAGAAGCATCTAGTTAGTATGTTTGGAAGGAGGAAATGAATGAAGAGTACCAATCAATCATGAATAATTATGTTTGGGAAATCATGTAAAGTCCTGAAGGGTAGTCATTGGTGACTTCCAAGTGGATATACAAGATTAATAATGTTGCGCATGGGAGTGTTGAAAAAAGCAAGGCACAACTCATTGCAAGAGAGGATTCTCCCAGAAATAGGGAGAATACTATGATGATACTTTTTCTCCCGTTTCTAGGTATACCTCCATTAGATCAATCATTGAGCACTGACTACTTATATGGGATGGGAACTACACTAGATGGATGTAAAGACTACTTTCCTCAATGGCGTGATTGAGGAAGAGGTGTACATAGAGAAACCTCATGGATTTTAGGTATATGGAAAGTAGTCTCATGTTTTCAGGTTGAAAAATGCCTTGTATGGACTAAATCATCTCCAAGAGATTGGTATGCTCATATTGATAGCTATCTCACAAGGTTGGGATTTACTAAGAGTGAAGTCGATCCAAACCTTTACTTTAAGGTTGTGAAGAATGCACCTGTGATCTTATTATTATATGTAGATGAATTTTCTATGAAAGGTGCCAAGCCTCTTATCCTTCAGTGTAAGAATAATTTCGATTCTAAGTTTGATATGAAGGATATTGGGTTGATAGAATATTACTTGGGATTATAATTATGGTAGAAACCTAGTGAAGTATTCCTTGGTCAAGGAAAGTATGTGTCTTAGATCCTTCAAAATTTTGGTATAATGGATTACAAATCCATGGTGACTCCCATGGTAAATAACTTGAAGAAGTTAAGAGGCTTTGAATCCATATTGGTAGATCCATCTATGTACCAACAACTGATTGGTATGTTGATGTATGTGGTTAGCATAATTTTAGACGTTTTCTTTATTGTGAACACATAGATCCAGTTCCAGGTAGAACCAAGACACAAGCATTGGATTGTAGAAAAACACATATTGAGATATTTGCGTGGTATAGTGAACCATGGCTTCAAGTATTTTTCAAACAAGGATGTACAAATTCAGGGATATATAGATATTGATTGGTCAGGAAGCATTGAATGTTGGAAGAGTACCTTTAGAGTATGCTTCAATTTGTATCTACTATGTTATCATGGATGAGGAGGAAGAAGAGGTTGATTTCAATCAACACCACTGAAACTAAGTTCATCGTAGCTAATGAGGCTTGTATCAAAGGAGTATGGCTCCAGAAGTGATTTGCAGGATTGATAAGCCAAGAGTTGGAACCGACGGTGATATGTTGAAATAATCAAAGTTGTGTAAATATTTCAGAGAATCCCATGTTCTATGACAAGTCAAATAATATTGAGGTGAAGTAGCACTACATCTATGATATGGTGCAAAGGAGAGAAATGAGGATCAAATATATCTCCACCGATGAGCAGATAGTTGATGTTTTAGCGAAGTAATTTTCGATAGACAAGGTTGTGTACTTAATATAAGGTGAGGCTTGAGGAAGTTACCCATGTCATTGAGAGGGAGTGCCGATATGTCTGAAACATGGATGGATAGTCTCCCAAAAGAGGAAATGGGCTAGAGAGACTAAGAGGGCTCAACCTGTAGTGTTGTGTGAGTGTCTTTTGGAGGAGGACCCTAATCGTACACTAGGAATGGTGGAATAACGTCCTAGACCCTAATCACACACCAGGAATGGTGGAGTGAGGTATTGAACCATGATCACACATGAGGCATGTTGGAGTTCCTTCCTTCCACATCTTAACCTTGATCACACACTGGAAGGGTGGAGTGAGGTCCTGGACACTCATCACACACTAACTAAGGTGGAGTGATATCCTTTCAACATATATGCTCGATCACCAACCAAAAATTAGTTGAGTGAGGTCTTGGCTTGGATTGTTCACCAGGAAAGGTGAGTGAGTGCTTTCTAGTTGAGGGTCTCAACATTTTTGGCCTAGGTAGAGGCCAAGGGATTCAAGGATTGATCAATCTAGATCAGTGAGTCCTAATATGTCGATGAAATTTCCATGGGTTTGGTATTACCTCGAATATGTCCACTAGTAGATCCTAATGATATATGATGATGATGGTAATAATGGACAACCTTTTCTTTAGAAAAAATTATTTAATTTAAGAACATATGTGATAGTGATTATGAATACCTCCCCAGTTAAGAAGGAGTGTTGAATTTGTATCTATGGCCAGTATTCATAATGTACATTTCATCGCTTGATGTGATCATATTTTTCATTGTAAAGCATATTTATAAATTATTGAGTAAAAAGAAAATTTATTTTGTGTCAAAGTCCCATTGAAAATTTTAAAAGATGCAAATTTGAATTTTTTGAAATGAAAATTTTGGCTCCAAAAGTGACAAGTTGACTTCCCTCCAAGTAAAGTTTGCCTTGGCCAAGAGACACATCCATTCAGCCTAGACAGACTAATATATAAAGGAAACTTGAGCTCCATTTGGAGATTCACATTCTCTCATACAAGACAGTTTATGTGCAAGAGATCAAAGGATAAGAAGGATAAATAAGTACACAAATAAGGTCGGGTTTTCTCTCTCCTCTCTCTCTCTATAAACTCACATGTGTGAAGGAATCTCTCTCTTTCGTTCACATTTTTTTGGGGAACTTATTGTAGGGGACTAGGTTATTGGGGAAAATTCTACAGGGGACCAAAATTTCTAGGTTACTAGGGCAACTATTGTAGTGCCAAAATTCTGGGGAAACTCGTTATTGCAGGAAGGCCAAAATTCTAAAGTACAAGATCAAGAGCGAAGTGCAGGATCACATTGGGTGACTTTACTTGGAGGAGAAGACTATATTTGACCATAGTTATAGGTGTGTCTATTATTGAATAAGAATAATTTATCTATTGAAAAGGTTGTTGGGTTTTTCCTCATAGTGGTGTTTTCAAGGGAAAATCTTGTCTTCTCTCGTGAATTTTGATCTCTACTGTTATAATATTATTTATGGTTGAATTTTTTAAGTATAATTTTTGAATGATTTATTGGAGTAAGCTAAAATAAGATCTACATCAAAAGTAACTATCATAATTTTAAAAATATTGTGCTAACCTTAATTGAACTAAGAAAAATGAACACAAGAGACATTGTAGTAGTCACAAGAGAGATATAAGGTTAGGCATGATCAAGATAGAACAAAGAAATAATTCAAGGTGGGATACAAAGTATGGCTCTAGTTGAAAAATGAAAGGCTACAAGGGCTAGTAAGAAAATTTAGGCTCTAAAATATGGTCCCTTTGAGATACTAAAAAAGGTGGGTGATAACCCGTATCATCCCATTTTACCACTCCACATGCAAATTTTATGAGTTGTGAATGTAGAGAATTTAGAACTCTATGAGCCTCCCATGCTAGATTAGGAAGAGGAACAAGTCCTATATTCTATGGAGGACTTAGCACCAGATTCTTAGGAGGAGTTTAAAAAAGATATAATTTTGCAGAATAGGTCCAAAACTACAAGATAGGGGCATCATGACCTTTGGCATATTGGGTTGAAAGGATAACTTCTAGGAAAATCTAAATGGTACACTAGAGAGAAGGTGGAGGAAAAATTTCCTCTCCTCATTCAATAGAAGATTTTGGGACCAAAGCCTCCAAAAATGGGGAGGTGTGCTCTAGATTATATCATTGCATTTTTTTCATCCATATAAATGCTTTTAGAGTGGAAAAAGTGGAGGAATAAACTCACGAAACTATTTTTACCAGCGGGACCTAATTTGGAAAAACATGGTATCAAATGTTTCGAAAGAATTTTAAGGAATAAAGTGGCATTTTTTGGGGGTAAAAATTTGTCACTTTAGTTTTGTACCTTTTTATTGTTATTATGCATAGAGAGGCATTTCCAACGACGCAAAAATTGCATCAATAAGATTTTGTATGCAAATGTTATGCCACTCAGAAGTTGACTGTCTTATTTCCATGACCATAATTCGAGAGGATGCCACGTTAGCCCCCATTATTCATGAGAAATCGACTATCCATGTGATTATGAAGTAGAAGACTCTATAAGATTCTATACTATAACTTTGGTTAAGAGTCGAGGTAGTCAAACTTAACCACTAGTAGGTTATCAGGTTGCGTTATAACTGTGCCATTGGGAGGAAAAAAAATTCCATTATTTTCAGTGGATTTGTTCCATAGCTGAGAAAAATTAGTCAAGAGGGATAGGTTGTAGAGCACAAAAATAGGATTTGTGCATTGGCATAGCCCATGGGCCACATGCCAAATTTCTTTGTATTCAAAGCCATATTTCCATTCATACATAACATACAATTCGAGGTCTTAAATGGGCCTCAAAACAAAAATGTATAACAAAAATTAAATTTATAAGAACCAATAGGATTCAGGATGATGATGTCGATTATGGGGTATGATTCACAATATTTGGAGAAAAAATGTAAAAGATTAAAAAATATAAAAAAATAAAAAAACTATTTTTCAACTTGTATTTTCAATATATATCTCTATGGTTTTGCACAAATTTCGAGCAGGAGCATTCATTGGATGCAGAATTTGATTCCTCATCCAAGTAGTAGCCATTTTTCATACTTTCGATGGACGCTGGCTATATGAAAAATAAGAAATATATGAAAATAAAGATTGCACTATTATTTTATTAGAATATTCTTAATAATGATAAGTGGTTGACCCACATTATAGAAATGAGACAACAATTAGTTATAAACGAGCCATAGTTAAAAAATAAAGTGGTCAAAACATATTATGTAAGGGACCAGTAGTAGTTAAGGTTTTGGATATCATAAACCTATAAATAGTCTTAGATAGCAAGGGAAGAATCATCGAGCTTTATTGTAATTAAGCTTTGCTCTATTGGAGGTTTCCCCCTCGAAGAGCCAAGTGAACATTGTATTATACTTTTGAGTAATAAATATCTTTGCATATTATCTCAATTCAAGTGATATTTATGTGTTTCCAGATATATTGTTTGGTATTTATGGCATTCTACTTTTCTCGCAGGTCAAATTCATAACAAATTCTTTGGGTGTTGTAGTGACAAACCATAAATATTTGACTAATCTCTAATGAAGCTATTAGTTTTTGGTGAAATCGTTTGAGTAAAAAAATTGATATGCAACATTTTTCATTGATGCAAATGGATATTCTAGCAGATTATTGATAAGATATCGTATCCATATGTTTCATCAAATAAATCTCAGCCATCAATGACACCATGTGGAATTTGATTATATCATCTTCCATGTAGTTCGCATCATAAACCACATAAAATTTTTCCCATGGACTTTGCGCACATCATCATATGTGTCATCATTTTGTACAATCCACATCATAATTTTATGAATAGGTGTTTTCAACCTGTAAATTTCTCTCATTTGTTGACAAAGTCATTGGCATATAGTGAAATAATTTGGTTGCTACAATGATTACCAACAAGAATTTCATTGAAATCCAATGAAGTGATTAGTGCTCAATGAAATCCTTTGAGAATTGAAATTGCAGCACAACCTTTTTCGATGACATCAATATACCTTCTACCAAAATACCAATAGGAAAACATACCCATCTATTTCATTGGAAAAGATCAAATCTCACCCACTAATCCCACCACATGGATATTGACGACATCATATTCACACAATCCATGCCATATATCACATAAAAAATTTGTTCATGCACTTTCGACAAGTCATCATGCACATCATATTTTTTTTATGATCCACATCATCATCTATATGATCAAAGTATTTTTGATGTCAAGCTTTCTCCCAAATGTTAATGATTTCCATTCAACTTAATGCTCCAAATTCTCATAACTCAACCTTACAAAATCATTCAAATATCGATGGACTAGATAAAGCATTCCAAGCTTTCATGAAAATATTCCCCATAATATTTTTTCATTTATTTACCCAAATATACCAAAAATGTGAAAACACTTTTCTCTCAAACATCAATGAACATGGTAAATCACAACAAGGAAATATTTTCAAAATGATTTGACGACAATTTTCTATTTCTCCATGCATCGAGTAGTGTTCAACAACTAGGTTATAGTCCATAATGAGAAAACTACTTTATTTATCATCGAATTTCCAACACATTTCCTTAAATTTAGTTTTAGTAAAGTCAAATATGCTCAATTTCTATAAAATTCATAGCTTTAACCTTCCTTAAACATGGTTATTTTCTTAGTGGTAGATATAAAATAATTACCCTTAAAATTTGATGGTTGTAGATAAAATTCCTCCAAGGAAAAACCTTATGTGAAAATTCACAAAGAAATTGGAAACAAAAGTAATGGAACTGATAGAGAGAGCTAGTTGAATATAGGAAGGAGAGCCATAACCAATGATTTGGTTGAATGAAATGGTTCAATGAATTTCAACCAAACCATTGACACACATCACACATATAAATTTAGTTGAGAAATTCACCTCATAAGCATGACATAATTTCCTTATTATGTATGTAGTCTAATGTAAGAATGTAGAATGCAGTCTAAGGAAACGAAACTGAAGGTTGCTACATAACTAAAATTAGTTGTATTAAATTACTACAAAATGTGATAGTGATTTTGTAGAATATAAAAATGCTATATATTGTGGTAGCTTTGTGAAATGGATGAATTGTTATAGACTTGATAAAAGATAAATGGATGAGAAAGAATGAAAATTTTTAGGAGGAAATTTTTCTATATGTGTATAAAGGATTCCAAGGGAAGTGTTGAAGAAGGAGAGAACTAATGAGTGGAAGTTGGAAAGTCACACTCAAACTATGTAGAAATTATACAACATGCATGTATATCTTGGATTCACCTGATATAACAATGTACTAAAGTTAAATAATGAATTGCTTCTACAAATATTTTGCAGAATTAAAAAAAAAATCGCTAATCACATAAACATGAAGAAAGATCGATCAAACATAACACAAATAATTTCCCAGTGAAAGCTTACAGCTAAAAACCCAACTATATTCTATTATATATTAAGCATGGATCATGAAACAATTACATATAAAACTCTTCTCATAAGAGCCCTTCAGTACTCAGCTAATTGTCTCACACTGTCATATGCAAAACTAACAAACACATAGCCAATTCTCAGCCTCTAGAAAGCCTTCCTTGCTTGCGCAATCCTTGATGGTAAATATCCCTAAAAGATATGAATTATTTCCTGCCTTGACTACGCATGTATCATGGGCACTCCAATGGGTGTTTGGTTGCATGTGTGCAACCCAATAATCCTACAAATGATAGTGAACCTCCTTTTCACCTAGAACTTCAACTGGGTCTCCACTGGATTTGACATGCATGCAGCTAATAATTTTAAATCCTCAGTTGCATGTGTGATCACTGATTGTCAATTAATTAATATTTAATTCACTAGATCTCTCACTAGTTTATCTTCAGTTAGAACTAGCACAACTGAGTTTAACTCACTTAACTGAGTTAAACTATTTACAACTTGCAGAAACTCATGCATCACTACACTTCGAACTCTATTACAATTAGAATTACTCTGCATGCATCACCAACAAACTCTAACTCGAAATTCACTAGCTAATTGAATTTATCATTTTTAGTTCACTGATTCAAGTCCTCATTGAGAATATATTACAATTTAATTTCCATCTTAATTAAGGGATAATCAAAATAGACATGCACCTAAAAATAGCACTGTGGGCCACACCCTAGTCTAGGTGCTTAATGCAACCAGGTGCTTAATTCAGTAAGCGTGGGTGCTGAATCTTTTTGTTGAATCTCAACACTCCCTCTCAACAAGAAAGGGATTATCCTTCACACCAATCATGTCTTTATGGTATTCTAATTTTCTCTTGGTGCACCTTCGTCAGAATATCTGCATCCTGATCTTCCATGGGAATGTACTAAAGCAAAATTATCCTTCTCTACACACAATCTCTGAGATGATGGTACCAGATATCTATATGCTTGGACCTATCATGAAACACAGGATTAATCAAGAGTTTAAGGCAACTCTGATTATCACAATGAATCATTGTTAGATCCATCAGGGAAATTTTGAGGTCTAAAATGGGCCGCCTAAGGAAATTATAAAATAATAGTGGAAATAATAAAAATAGATTTGATTGCATCATCAAATTTTAGAGGGAAAAATGAAAAAACTACTTTTTCAACTCGTATTTTCAACTTATGTCCCAATTGTTTTACTCAAATTTCGAGTAGGATTACTCTTTAGATGCAAAATTTGATTCCTCATCAAAGGAGTACCCATGTTGCATACTTTTGATGGGTCATACTACAAGAAAAATGAGAAATATGAAAAATGTGATTGCAATCACATTTTTTCATGTATTTCTCATTTTTCATGTAGTGGGGTCCATCAAAAGTATGAAAGATGGGTACTCCTTGGATGAGGAATTAAATTTTTCATCGAACGAGTACACCCACTCAAAATTTGAGTAAAAACTTTGGGAGATAATTTGAAAATACGAGTTGAAAAAGTAGGTATATTATTTTAGTATTTTTTAATATTTTTAATCTTTTACTTAAAAAATGGTGAATCATCCCCCATGGTTGACATCATCATCTTGAATCCTATTGGTTCTTGTAAAGTTTATTTTTTTTGTACATTTTTATTATGAGGCCCAATTTAGACCTCAAAATTCCCCTAATGCGTCTGAGAAACAAACAAACCAACCAAGATATTTCTCATCCAGATAGCCTCACATGCAGCTTGACTTATTGCCATGTATTTCGCTTCCGTTGAACTGAGTTCCATGGATTGTTTTTTCCTGCTGTACCAAGAAAATGTTGTTGATCTAATGCTAAAGATCCCCCCTGGTGTTCTCTTTTCTTCCGATCGACTGCCAACCCAATATGCATCCGTGAAGCCATGCAACTTCACTCCCTATGTTCGTATGTACCATAGACCATATTTTGATGTGCCCCTCAGGTATCTCAGGACATGCTTTCCTGCCTTCCAAAAGAGCTTGGCAGGCTTAACCATAGCTTGAATCAGCTGGTTAACTACGTAGAAAATTTTCGGTCTTGTGTTCACCAAATACATTAGCAAACCCACTAACTGCCTATAAATAGTAGCATCCACTACCTCTCCAGAAGTAGCATCCTCTTTCCTCCAATTTCCTAGAAGAGGAGTATCCATGGGTTTGCAGCTCTCCATGTTAAACTTACCCAGTATCTCATTTGCATACTTTCCTTGAGACACAAAATGTTCACCACCCCACTGCCATATTTCCAATCCAAGGAAATGATGAAGGAGTCCCATGTCCTTCATTTCGATCTCCCTTGCAAGATCCTAATTGCATGAGTGTATCAGCTGCTCATCACCAATAAAAATTAGATCATCAACATAAAGAAAAATGAAAAATAGCTTACCCTCAACCACAATCTGGTACATTTTTGCATCTTTTTCACTTTTTGTGAAGCCCAGTCTCGTGAAATAATTTTCTATTCGAGTGTACCAAGCATGAGGTTCTTGCTTCAGCCCATATAATGCTCTTTTGAGTCTGCACACATGTGACTCACTGTTGAAGATTTCGAAACCTTTAGGCTGCTCTATGTACACCTCTTCCTCAATGATCCCATTTAGAAACACAGTTTTCACATCCATATGATGAATGCACTAGCACATCTGCGTTGAGAGTGCAAGGATGGATCTTATGCAAGAGTATCGTGCAACAGGTGAAAAAATCTTGTCATAATATATCCCCTCAATCTGTGAGAATCTTGGGCCACAAATTTGGCCTTTTATTTCTCCACACTCCCATCAGCAACTTGCTTTACCTTGTAGATCCATCTCGATCCAACCACTGATTTGTCGACTGGTCTTGGGACTATCTGCCATGCACTGTTCTTGACAATGGAGTCATACTCCTCCACCATTGCATCAACCCAAGTTGGCTGATGCACTGCTTCCTGAAAGTAAAATGGTTTAGTCACAATAAATTTGCTCATAAGAGCCATGTATCCAGTAAATCGTTCAGGAGACTGTCTCTATTTTCACTGTGAAGTAGGGGCTCCTATGTTCTCTATAGCATCAAGTCTCAATATATCAGCTTCTGTGGTGCACCTTCTACCATTTCTGATGGATGGCTCTGCATGAGTGTTTTCCTCCACTCCATGAACCTCCTCATGTGGCTGATCCACATCTTGAGACTCATCCTTGGGAACCAAAAGTTCCTCCTCTACATGCAAGTCCATCTCCCTCTCAAGGGAGAACTACATGGCTTTCTCCTCATCAAGTTTGATATCATGTTGCACAACAGTCATTCCATTGTTTGGAAAATACACACGATAATTATGGGGTGTTTCAGTGTACCCCAAAAAAATCCCAACCTCAACTATTGGTTCCAGCTTGTTCCTGGCGTCCTTGGTCACATGCACATAAACAGATGAGCCAAAAATCTTAAAGTGTGAAACATCAAGTTTCTTACCAATGAAAGCCTCTTCAGGTGTACTCATGCCAAGTACTCTATGAGGACAACGGTTTTGCACATGTACTATTGTATTACATGCTTCCGCCCATAGATGCATCAATAGGACTTGGTCATGCAACATCACTCGTGCTGCACCCACAATAGTTATGGTCTTCCTCTCCATGACCCCATTCTATTATGGGTTATGAGGCGTTATGAGTTCTCTTCGAATTCCTTCTTTGCTGCAAAATTTCTTGAATTCGTTAGAGATGTGTTCTCCACCATTATCACTCCTAAGAGCCCACACTTTCTTCCCTGACTCTTTCTCCATTAGTGCCTTAAACTCACGGAACTTAGAGAATGTTTGATCTTTCTTCTGCATGAAGAAGATCCAACACTTATGATAAAATTCATCAATAAATATTACATGGTATTTATGTTTTGTTGTTGAAGAAACTGAGAAAGGACAACACGCGTCTGTGTAAACTCTCTAAAGGATCCCTGAAGCTTGGTTTTCCTTCTTGTGAAACGTGGCCTTTACATATTTTCCCATAGTACATTCGTTGCATGTGTTTGACTGTGCAAGTGTACCTCTGGGACGACCAGTAGAAATCTGCTGCATGAGTTTCAAGGCTCCATGGTGAAGATGACCCAGTCGCCTATTCCATAGTTCGCCCTCATCCCGACTCACCACTTGATTTCCCTTACCCATCATTGATGTGCAACCATCTACCTCCAACTTGTAGAGATTATTAACTCAAATCCCTATCCTCTTGGCTTGTTGTGTTGTTTAATGTCGCAGGAAATATTTTCCATCACTAAAAACAACATCATACCCTCTATCCTCCAACATTGCGACCGAGACCAAATTTTTCTTTAGACTTGATACATGCATTACATATTTTAATTGAAAGGGATTACCTGACACTCTTTGAAAAATAATGGTACCAATCCTAGTAGCACTGTACCATCCGTCGTCACCCATTTCAATATGCATCTGGATATTTTTCTCCTCCAAGTCACTGAAAATTTCCTTATCTCCCATCATGTGAAAGGGAGCACCACTATCCAAATACCACATGGATCCTAATGCACTGGACACCATGCATGTGATCAATGAGAATTCAAGCTCAAGCTATGAGGAAAGGGCCTCACCAGATGCAGATCCACCATCCTTATTTTTATTATTTGTTGGACAGTTAGTAGCAAAATGCCCATGTTCGTGACAGTGAAAACACTTCACCTTGGACATGTCCTGCTTCTTTCCATTCTTGGACTTGGATTTAGAATGGAATTTTTCCCCCTTCCCCTTCCTTGCCTTGGAAGCCAAATCACAATCCTCCTCATCCTCATCCTTAGATGAATATCCATCTCTGGTGTTCCATCTGAACTCATCCTGCACCAAATTCGACCACAGTCATTCCCAATCTGGTAATTTTTTCCTTCCATTGATAGTGTCTTAATAACTATGCCAACTTTTGGGAAGTCCTAGGAGATCCAACCTCACCAAATCATCATCAGAAAATATTATTCCAACGCTCCCCATTTCATCTGGACATTGGACAAACTTTGTTAGATATTTTGGAATGTTGTCTCCCTTTTCCATCTTGATCTTCCTGAGATTATATTTGAGCGCAAAATTCTTATGGTCGCTGCTACTTTGGAATAGATCTGTCAAAGCCTTCCACATTTCGTATGGTGTGGATTTCCCATGGAGGCTTGAGACAAAGTGGTCTCGTACTCCCGCCAACATGATCCTCCTTGCCTTTGCCACTTTCTTTTGCCATGCATCAAGATTTTCAGCATCTGCAGCATCAGGTTTAGGAATATCTTTGTCATTGAATTCCTTCAACCCATTGTCTTCGAGTATTTCCTCCATCCTATCCTTCCAAGCAATGTATTTCGAGCTACCCTCGAGTGCATACTCTAACCTCAAGCCATTTAAATCCATTTCAATCTTGAATCGATTGTAGCACCAAGAAAGTCTTTCTGCAAATTAGAATTCTATCTAGTTACAAACTCAGCTCCTGCTTCACTTCTGCAATTTTGTGAGCTCTGATACCATGTAGAAATTATACAACATGCATGTATATCTTGGATTCACCCGATATAAAAATGTAGTAAAGTTAAATATTAAATCACTTCTACAAATATTTTGCGGAATTAAAAGCAAAATCTCTAATCACATGAACATGAAGAAAGATCAATCACACACAACACAGATAATTCCTCGGGGAAATATTACAAATAAAAACCCCATTATCTTCTATTGTGTATTAAGCATGGATCATGAAAGTATTACATACAAAACTCTTCTCAGAAGAGCCCTCTAGTACTCAGCTAATTGTCTCACACTGTCATATGCAAAACTGACCAACACATAGCCAATTCTCAGCCTCCAGCCTGCCCGCAATTCTTGCACAATCCCTGATGGTAAAGATCCCTAAAAGATAGGAATTCTTACCTGCCTTGACTGTGCAATTATCATGGTCACTCCAATGGGTGTTTGGTTGCATGTGTGCAACCCAATAATCCTACAAATTACAGTCAACCTCCCTTTCACCTAGAACTCAACTGGATCTCCACTGCAACTGACATGCATGTAGCTAATAATAGTACATCCTCAGTTGCATGTGAGATCACTGATTTTTAATTAATTAATATTTAATTCACTAGATCTTTGACTAGTGTATCCTCAGTTAGAAATAGAACAAATGACTTTAACTCACTTAACTGAGTTAAACTATTTACAACTTGCACCAACTCATGCATCACTGCACTTTGAACTCTGTTACAACTATAATTACTCTGCATGTCTCACCAACAACCTCTAACTCTAAATCCACTAGCTAACTGAATTCATCACTTTCAGTTAACTGATTCAAGTCCACATTGAGAATAGATTACAATTTGATGTCCATATTAATTAAGGGATAACCAAAATAGACATGCACCCAAAAATAGCACTGTGTGCCCTACCCTAGTCTGGGTGCTTAATGCAACCATGTGCTGAATAAAACCATGTGCTTAATGCACTAGGCCTAGGTGCCGAATCTTCCTGTTGATTCTCAACAAACTGTAGAAGATAAATATGAATATCATGTGGGGAATGAAAACACAAAAGAGTAAATCAAAATGGTATGACAAGAGAATTTGGAAGTGAACAGTTAATAGCTTCCTAAGGATAAATAAATACAAAATGAATGAGTTAAAAATATAATTCATAAAAAGAAGAGAATTTGGTTTCAAGGAAAACAAAGGAGATCTTGAGAGTGATACAAGGTAATGGTCGAGGTTCCAATGGCCTTAGGCTCGACAACCCAACAATATCCTTAAGATGATATATGGTCATTAAAGAATTTTATTTATAATTCTATAGAAATGAATAAGAAATTGAAGGTTTCAACATTAAATTCTTGTCCATATATTTGGATGAGTTTATGCCATTATATTGCTATGGTATTTTTATATCTATGGATGTATATTGCATTATATTACATGGATTATTAATACTATAGAGATGATAATGAATAATATTTGTTCCTATGAAGAATAGTTTTCTTTTGAATCCATAGAATTTTATATCTGCATGAGTGTGTGTTTGTGTGTGGAAATATCAACCAACAATTACATTTTTCTGAAGTCTAGGAATTATTATGATGCTCATGAGAATTTTATTTTCAATTTAATATAGAAATGGGGTTAGATATATTCCATACAATGGAAGACTCTATGTGTAAATTATATATGAAAATTCTTTGAGTGAGAGATGATAGTACTATCAATTACGAGAATTTGCATAAATTGCATACCACATTATTGTTGGGTAATTTAATTGATATTTAAATTATGTCATTAAATTGTCAAACTAAGGTTCGTGTACTTGTGAAATGTATGTGCACTATATATGCTAGGAGGGATTTTTTTTTTTAAAGATTTATAATTCAAATACAAAATGTAAAGTTCAACTACTCTAAACTAACTCTTGTCAAGTCACGCACATGTTCTTTTTGTAAGATTAGTCAACTACATAAAATCACTTTAATCTAGGAATTCAAATGAATATTTTACCAAACTGAAATTGACAATTTATTCTAATTGAGAAAGATGGAAATACTACACTAATGAGAAAAAATAATTATCTATGTTATTCTATGCTACCTTGTAGAATTGAAAGTATTAGCTACTTTTGCATAATTGAAAGTCTATGTTATTCAATAAGAAAAATAACTTGAAATAATTTAACTCGTTACCCTACAAGCATACTCAAATAGAGTGAAATCAACTTGAAAAGAAATGAGTGGATAATGTTCACAAAATTACTGGCATTGTGTGGTCTTAATGAGGAGAGCTAATCCAAGCATGAAATAAATTAGAGACTAACATATGAAAGAATTAAAATAATAAACTAATGAAGGAAATGCTTTCTATTTTATTTTTGATATTATTTGAGTGCTCAATTCTGTGACAATCAAAGTTGAAATGAGTAATATTAAATGTAAAATAAATCGTCTATGAATCACAAAAAAATAGTTAATGTCAACTAAATTGAACAATTTCCAAGAAATAAAAAAAAAAAAACCTAAATAAATGTGTTAGCTTACAACTCTTCAATCAGCCCTCCTCTTGAGTGTAAGAATGAAAAATTGATATCAATAAATTAATCACCAACACATGGCCTTATAGGAGGATCAACGTGATTGTATTTATGAAAACAAAGTCTTCAATAGAAACAATTACAAAATTGAAACTAACTTTCATTTTTCCTAAGATCAAAGAATATTTATACTATCTTTAATTAATAACTTCATAAGAAAGTAATACCGAGAATAAATTTATTTGATAGACACTTAAGTTTCCTAATTAAAACATAAATATATATCTTATGATTTGAAGAATATATTTTGCATTAGTTTCTACGAGAAGAGAAAATCATGATAATTTTTTATTAACACATCATTGTTTCTATATCTCGAACCTCGCTGCTATGTAACCAACTCAAAAAACAATAGAAATAGTAGATCAACGAGTAAAAAAATATCATCTTCGAGGGGGAAACCTACTTTACATTACATAAATGAAAAATTCTTGGATGATTCAAATGAAAAAACCTCCTTTATATATATAGGAGTATAACGAGTCACAATATAATTAGAGCCGACATAACAATAACAATGTAAGGGCACAAAAATAACAATAGTGGGCTTCTTTGGGGCACAATAATAACAATATGGGGACTACATGGGCACAACAATAACAATAAGGGGGCTACACTAACAATAACAATATGGGGCTACACTAGATTATAGGGACCTAACATGCCCCTCTCCTTCACAAGAGTGTTGTCCTCAATGCTCAAGTAGTTCTAAATTATTTTGTATAGAATTAGCATCCTCCCATGTCGAATATTTAGCGAGTAATTTATTCCACTTGATGAGATACTCTAAAATTGATCGATTTCATAGCTGTCAAGTTCTTGTTTCCATGACTCATTCAGGATCCAATATTATTTTTCCTTCCTATTAAGTTATGGGAATATTATTTGAACTTGAATCATGTCACCTATAAAATTCTTTAAGCATGAAGCATGGAAAACTAGGTGCACTTGGGAATATGCAGGAAGCTCCAATTTGTATGCCATAGTAAAAATATTTTGCAACAACTTGTAAGGTCCATAGTACTTTGGTGATAAATTATTATCCTTCTTAGCTTTCTTGAGGGACATATGTTTGTATTTTTGTTGCCATAAAAATATCGAATCGCATACATGAAAACTTATTTCGATGGGATGTTGATCTGCCTGTTGTTTCATTCGATTCGGTGCCAAAGTGAGGTTATCATTTAAGAGTTGGAGAAATTGTTGTTGGTGCTCGATGTGATCTTCCACTTCTCAAAATTTATATTTTCTCTTAAAGATGATGTGTTGGATGGTAGATTATATCCATAAAGTGCCATAAATGGGGTCATTTTTGCTACAGCATTGTTAGGTCCCTGTAAGACTAGTGTATCCCCTTATTATTATTGTTAGATTACACATCTTATTTTTATTGTTGTACCCATTTAGTACCCATAGTCTTATTATTATGCCCCATATAAGCCCACTATTGTTGTTGGTATGCCCTTACATTATTATTATTATGTTGACTCTAATTATATTGTGATCCCTTAAACTCTTATATATAGAAGGAGGTTATTTCCTTTGAATCATCTAACAATTTTTCATTTATGTAATATAAAGGAGGTTTCCCCCTTTAAGTGGATAATTTTGAATTCATTGATCTATCCTTCCTTCTATTTTGTGAGATGGTTGCATAACATTTAGTATGAGATATTTGGATTCTAGGGTTTCGCTTCTTCAAACAGGACATCTTGGAATTTTCGATATAAATTATTTTCTACGAGGCTTTAGATACTATAATATTTACCACATGGAGAAGAAATATTGGTGAAATTCATGTAAAAATTTCAAGTCTTGGATCGCTACAGTTTCATAGATATAATCCGAGGAAGTTAGGGTTTTTATAGCTCCAAAATTTAGTCTCAAATATGTGACCTTGGGCAAATCATCTTAACCTTCATTTTAGGCATCAAATTTGAATTATGTAAAAAGTGGTAGAAATAGCACGGAATTTAGTTTTTCATGTAGTAATTTCAGGGCTGAAGGTTGAAATAATGACACGTGGAACTCCGTACAAGTTAGCCCTAGTAAACTAGTCTATAATCAGGACATCATGGAAGATTGGGCATAACATTATCTTGAAGAATCCAAATTAGGTATGACTTGTGGCATTGGAAATAAGACTTATAGGGATACTACAAAATCAAAGTTAAAATCTCGGGGATCTGAAATCACACAGATACATCAGGTTCAATATTGAGCTCCTCAAAGGCAAGAAAAAGGTGTGTATATTTTTTTAATATTGCATAACTTTTGTTTGAAAAATCATTTTGAAGTGATTCCAAGGGCATATTTAGGCATAGATATCATTATTAGGTTATAAAATCCCCCCCAAAACAAATTCCACATCCATTAATCCCTCATAAATATCTAATATGACACATGAAGAGGAATAATTGTGACATGATATATCAAAATTACGAAACTAAGTGCAACAAATTGTGCTCTCACAAAGGGTAACAAAAAATGAAATGGAAGCTAAGATAGATGGTATGGAAGCGAAGATGGATGGAATATGAGAAAAAAGGAATATTTTAAGGATGTTTTAAAAGTGAACATTGATGGTTTGAAATCATACATGGAAGGTTTGAAGGAAGGCTTGACAAAGTTGTTGCAAGAAAGGCTTTTCAGTGGTGACAAGGTAATCCATGAAAATCATGATGCAAAAAAAAGGAATATGATTTGTGATTTTAGAAACTCCAATGTTGGGTTTAAGAACCACCACATTCCAAATATAGATATGAGGAAGTTTGATGGAAAGGATCTGGTAACATGAATACTACAAATGGAGCAATATTTTGATCTCCATGATGTGCAACACTCACAAAAGGTAGGCATTGAAACTTTTTATTTAGAACCCAATTAGTTTGTATGGTATCAATGCATTTTTTCTCGTAAAACACTTGTCACTTTTTCAATTTTTACAGAGGAAATGATGGCACATTATGAGATACAAAGAGAAACACATTCTTTAGCCAATTGAAAATATCAAACGAAAGGGGTCAATGGCAAAGCACATTGAGGAATTCCAAAACTTGAATATAAAGGTATCAGATATTCCATATGAGCATATTATTAATGTATTCATGGGGAATTTAAAGGATAACATAAAACATGATGTTTTTCTTTGGGAACCTGATTCATTGGAGAAAAGTTAAAAGAAAAATTATGGCAACAAGGAAGTCTACCAATCACAACTATAAATATGGAAATGTTGATGGTTGCAAATGGAGGAACTATAAATTACTCTGGAAAGTTCCATAATATCAAGATAAGAATGGGGTAATATTTATTGAATAGTACAATTCTTTCTATTCCAATGGGTGGCGTTGATGTTGTATAAGGAGTCCAATGTTTCCAATCTTTGGGACTATAGATTTTAATTTTCAAGAACGTTTCTTCAAATTTTTTTGGGAAGGAAAGGAAGATGAATTACGGGGTATCGCAGGGAAACCAAGAAAGATAATCAGCTCTAATGTCATGACAAAGCTTTGAAAGAAAGAACAATGAGGTGTAACTTCACAATTATGTTCACTACATGTTCAAACATAGAAATCATATATTTCTCCATATCTCCAAAAAGTCTTTTGCAATCATTACAATGTGTTTAAGACTCCCAAAGGCCTCCCACCTATTCTTTAAGCATGTTCCATGTAGTGTTCCTCCAACCATCATGCCTTATAGATATCCTTATTCCCAAAAGAGTGATATTGAACATATGGTTGCTTAAATGTTAGAGGCCAGTATAAGCCAACCTAGTCAAAGTTCTTTCTCTACTCTAGTAGTATTGGTGCACAAGAAGGATGGATGATGACGAATGTGTCTGTATTATAGGGAGATCAACAAGCTCATTATTAAAGATAAATTTCCCATTCATGTCATTGATGAATTATTGGATGAATTCCATGGAGAAATTTACTTCACCAAGTTGGATCTTCATTCGGTATATCATCAAATAAGAATGAATACTAAAGAAATTTTGGAAACAACATTTAAAACTCATGACGGTCATTATGAATTTTTTGGTCATGCCTTTTGGCCTTACCAATGCACCTTCTACATTTCAAGGTTTGATGAATTCCATTTTCAAACCCTTCCATAGAAAATTGTGTTAGTATTCTTTGATAGTATATTGATCTACATCAAGTCTTTTAAGGATCATGCTCAACATGTTGACAAGGTGATCAAACTATTGAAGGAGAAATAATTATATGAAAAAACCTCCAAATATTTCTTTGGAGTATAGGAGGTGGAATATCTGGGTCATATTGTATATCATTGTTGTGATTCTGGACACCACATATCTCCACAATGGTATGATATTGTCCACTTTGGGCCTAAGCCCTCATGGCTTTGCTTATGGGCTTTACCCCAAAAGGCCTCATACCAATGGAGATATTTTTCCATCCTTATATACCCATGATCCTCCCCACTTCTAGTCAATGTGGGACTTTGGTCGTATACCCAACAATCCTCCCCTCGAACAAAGGACCATCGAGCCTCCCCTAAAACGATTATCCATCCGTCCACTCTCTACCAACCAGGATTCTCCGCTCCAATGCGTTGGAAGCACACGCCTTACATGGAGCACCACCTTCCTCGAGAGCTTGCTCTATCCCAGGTCAACTCCTCTTCACCGTGTTGGGACCAGGACACGTCCATGAAGAATCCGGAGCATACCGCCTGTCTAACCGAGCTCATCCATGGATCCCATCGTGATATTACCGGGGCCCACCACCTTCGTTCAGCATTCGAGGATTCATCCACTTCGCTAACTTCGGGGCATGGCTCCGATACCACTTGTAAGGATTCTGGACACCACATATCTCCACAATGGTATGATATTGTCCACTTTGGGCCTAAGCCTTCATGGCTTTGCTTATGGGCTTTACCCCAAAAGGCCTCATACCAATGGAGATATTTGTCCATCCTTATATACCCATGATCCTCCCTACTTCTAGTCAATGTGGGACTTTGGTCGTATACCCAACAATCATGAGAGTATTAAGGTAGACCCTAAAAAAATGAAATCCATTAAGGAATAGAAAATACTGACAACCATAAGCATATGCGAGGATTTCTCGGGTTTACAGGGTATTATCACAAGTTTCTTAAGAATTATTGGATAATATGAGCACCTATAACAACATTACTGAAGAAAGTTGCATTTTCTTGGACTCCAAAAGCAACTAAGGCCTTTGAACATCTTAAAGAGGAAATTTTGAAAGAAAAAGTCTTAGCTACGCCAAACTTCAAAAAAACATTTATTTTGGAATGTGATGCCTTAAATAAATGGAATTGGTGCTTTTTTAATACAAGAAGTAAGATCCATTTCTTTTGAAAGTCGTCCAATCAGAGGAAAGTATTTACAAAAACCTATTTATCAGAAAGAAATGTTGGCAATACTACATGCACTTAAGCAATGAAGACCTTACCTAATGGGAACACACTTCAAGGTAAAAATGGATCATGATAGTCTTAAATAATTTTTAGAAAAAATATTATCTTTAGAAGAGCAACAAAAATGGTTCACAAATATGTTGGGTTATGACTTTGAAATCCTCTACAAAAAAGGGAAGCAAAATGTTGTTGCAGATGCACTCTCAAGAAAGGATGAGGATGTGGAAGCATTGCTTTGTGTCATTTCTATTATCCAACTAGATTGGATAACCAAAGCAAGGGTTGAATTGAAGAATGATGAAGAAGTGTGGGAACTCATTCAAAAGTTACAGGAAGATCTCAATACATCTGATACATTTATCTAGAAAAATGATTCATTATGGTACAAATATCTCTTATATCTTTGTAATAATTCCCAACTTAAACAAAATATTATTTTGGAATTTCACACTTATCCCTTACGAAGGCGCTCAATATTTTTAAAAACATACCATAGAGTTAAGAAGGATTTTTTTTTGGATGACTTTAAATATGATATTCAAAATTTTCTGGTAGAATGTTTCGTTTTCCAATAATATAAAGTTGAGACAATTAAGACCTCGGGTCTATTACAACCTTTATCTATTCGAAGTCAACATTGAGAGGAGGTTTCAATGGATTTTATCACAGGTTTACCCAAGTCTAAAGGAAAGAGTGTCATCATGTTGGTAGTTGATAGACTTACCAAGTAGGCACACTTTTGTTCATTATCACATCCATTTAAAGCCAGTACAGTTTCTTCTGCATTTATGCAAACAATTCAAAAGATACATGGAAACCCAACGATTATTGTAAGCGAAATAGTTCCAATTTTCACTAGAAATTTTTGGACATAATTATTTTCTTGTCCGGGTACTCAATTAGCTAATAGCTCATCTTATCATCCTCAATCTGATGGTAAAACTGAGATAGTGAAAAAAATGTTTGGAAGGATATCTTCGTTACTTTTTATCTAATAAACAAACATAATTGGCCAAGTGGTTACCTCTAGTTAAATGGTGGTATAACACTTCCTTCCACATTGCAACAAAAATGGCCCCATTTATGTCTCTTTATGGATATCAACCACCATCCATCATATCATATTTAAGAGAAAATTATAAGGTTTTGTTGTACAATACAACACCCCCCATTTACTTTCATTAAATTGGGAGCCTTTAAAATAAATAGGAAATTTATAAGCTTGATTTTATCTTAGCCTAAGTCTAAAAATTTAGGAAATAAAGTTTCTTTCCCTTTTCTCTTTGATCTCTTAGCGCTCATCGCAAATCACATAAATTACAAGTGAATAAGTTAAAAAATAATAAAGTGTTGCAAGTTACGATATGTTCTACATCCTTTTTCAATCATATATAATTCCCATTTCAAATTCTTTTAAGACCACTTTAAACAGGAATCACATCGAACCTTTTAAAACAATCAACTTATGACAATTTGGTAAAGTTGCGATGAGTTAGACCTGATGAATTAATAAAAGCAACAATCATTAAACTCCAAAAATCCGATAAAGTGTATCAACATGATTCCTTAACACATTTCGCAGCAAATAACCAAATATAATTTTTATTAATGTATGGAAATTGTGATCTGCGATTTGCACAGATCGCATTTCATGAAATTCAACGATGACGGAAAACGTAACTAATAGTAACGGTTTAAAGTTGCGATATGCGATATTGATAGTTATTTCTCTAGTGCATGAAATCATTCATATCTAATCAACCAGATATAAGATATAACATCTTAAATTTATAGAATAAACATTTTACGTAAAGGTGTTTAATAGATTTGATAGGAAGAATTATGAGTGATTAACGACATTTAATGGGATTAAGGTTCAAATGATTGATATTTACTTCAATCATGTTTTGAATGATTGAGTGCTAGATTTTTTATTATATTTTCTTAACTCTATCATTATTTCCATTCATCTCAGATCTAATTTTTCTATGTTCACTTCAATTTAGGAAACCATTTAATGGAGTAAGGATAACTGGAATGACCAAGAAAGGCAAGGAAATTTCCCAAACATTAGCTATTGAAAACAATGACATATCCCTCTTATTCTCAGATATGACCTACAACAAGGATTGTGGCAGTTCCTCATGGGAGTCAATGTACCAGCTCTTTGAGAATGAACATCCAAGGGTAATAACCAAAATTGCTACAAAAAACACGTCAGTTTCCTCAGACGCATCTTATTTCAACGTTGCATGCTCATTACTTCATAAAGTAGCAATGAGGCCAAAGGTTCTCCCCTATACAAATATCATTAAGTGGGTAATTGACCACCTAAAAATATCAAATAGGACATTTAAGAAATAAAATATGGAGAATATTGGTTCATTCAAGGAAAAATATCTAAGGACAATGTATCACTTACCCATCCCGCAGCAGAATTATGACAAAGCTTTTTTCCAAAGATATACAAAGAAACATACAGACCTGATGAAAGTTATAAAGGGATGGAAGGATGACCAAGGCAAACTGAAATGGGACAAACTTGGTATGTACCCGATACCACAATTACCTTCCCCTTATTTCTATGTTGTTGGAATGTTGTGTAGATTGTTTGCAAAGCCAGATACTACTAGGTTTTCTGTAGAATGGGTCCCATTGATTGATGGAGTCGTCAATTCTTCAATTATGAATTGGGAAAATATCTTTTTTGATAATTTGGCTAGAAATATCATGGAGTATAGAAGTAAAAGAAGTGTTTCCTCTAGAACAATACCCCCCTTTTACATGAGTGCCTATGTCATAGAAACAATTTTATTTTGTTCCAGTTTCCTACCATGGGATGGAAACGGACAACTCAAGACCCCACTCCAATCCATATTTACCACAGAGCCCTTTTAGAGTTAGATTTTCATTTACATTTTTATAAAATTTGCAATGGAGTCATGCTACCTATGCATCAGATTATATTTAATGAGAAAGATCCTAGGATTTCCAAAGAGGCTAGTACAGACATTTTTCCTGTTTCTAGATGGTTTTCCGAAGAGAATTTCACCTATGTCATAATTTTTAGGAGTTATGCTTCTCCCCACGTCTTTCCCTATTATGTTCCTGACAAGCTACTTTCTAGAGAAATTTCTTACTAGCTTGTAGTAAGTGGTATTTCTAAGCAACTCAAATATGCCAAGAAGGCCATTTGGCCTAATTTCCCTTTGCAGTGAGGTACTTTTGCACTTTTTGATATTGGTCATACATTCAAGGAAGTTTCAAATATGAATTTATTAAATTTGGCTGTAATGCCAAAGTGACCGTATGACCCCAGTGATGTGATTAATAATTTCACCACTGAGTTGAAATTAAAACCTTTTGTGAAAGAGATAGATATGTTTTATGATTTATTTCAAGGCATTGAGAAATTCACAAATGTGCTAAAAAATGCATCCAGTTAGATTAGTCAAAATGACTTTGAAGCCTTCCAAACATACCTAAATAAGAGATTGGAAAGAATTCCTTGCGATTTATTATTTATTGAAGATGTCAACAAACCGACTCCAAGTATTATCTTGGATAATGAAGCCAAAGGCATGTCTAAATATGAATTACAAGAGACATCTAATCAGGATTTAGCGTGATCATAACATAATTCTTAGAATTCAGGTCACTCTAATAATGAATCTGAAAATAGAAATGAGAGTCCAGAAAAGGTAATTCACAAAGTAATTAAAGATATTGAAATGCAAGAGGAAGGAGGAATTAATGGAGTTGGATCATCTTCCCAATAAATTCTGCATATCCAGAATACATCTGATCAAGAAAAAAAATCTCAACCAAAAGATCTAAAGAATGAATGGGAAAATTTTTCCAAAGCATTGTAAACGACACAGCCAAATCCTAATATTGATAAATCTACCAGTTTTCAAACATCAAAGCACTTTTAGAAATTAATGGAAATTGTAATTCCACTCCAAGAGGTACCTGAAACTCATGATCAAGAGATCATTCTGGCCTACCCTACAGAGCAGATAGTTTTACAGATTGAAGAAATTCCTTCACTAGATGTCTTCTACATTCCTAGTCATAAGGTTGTAGTTAAAAGAAGAAAAATGAGAAGAATGGATGATATAGTTTCAAATATTACAAATGAATCTATTGACGTTCTATGGAAGGATACTCTAGCTGATCCTACTGAACATTTAACCAAGGTATCATAGTTTGCAGGGGCATATGCTACTCCCACTATTGACAAGGCTACTGAAGTTCAATTATTACTGAAGCAAAGAGAATACAAAGTACAAGAGATATAAATACTGTTAGGGCAAGAAAATTTTAACTCGAGTAGGTAGATGGAATTAAAAATGTCTCAATTTCAAAAGGATTTTGAAAGATTAACTTTGCAGCATCAGGTGCAACTTACAGAAAAGGAAACACAACTTGAAGCAATAATCAACAAATTAAAAGCTAGCCTTAGGTAGAAAAAATCATAAGAGAAGCATTGGAAATGAATGAAAAGCTAAAGTAGCAACAAGAATTATTTTATCAACAAGCTTCAATCACAAACTCTTATTGTGATTCAAGTAAAATCCTGATCCAATGAGTGGCTAACAGGAGACTTGAGTGTGAGAAAATTGAAAAGAAAATTAAAGAGTTCACTTAGTGGCAAGTATATGACTTAGGAAAGAAAGATGACTTACCTCAGATCGATAAATTTCACAAGGAAAATTTATTTAAGGATTGGGAAGCACAACTAAGACAAGAAGACAAGGCAGTAGAAAAGGCATCAAGGTTAACAAATCAAATTATTGAATCTATCAATGAACAACTTTTGAAAGCTGAGCTTATTAAAGAGTACACAACTGAAGTTCTCTCAGAAATCAAGCCATTAGAAGCACAATGGAAACAAAGGATAGATATGCAGGAATATATGATTAAAATAGTAAATAAGTTTGATCAACAAAATTATTGGAATTTTCTGATCAAAACTTATCATCAGTGCATCACTCTTCAGTCATTAACTTATTCAACAAAAAGGTCGCAGCCAGTACTTTCAAATGTAGTATTCAAGCTCCAGATCAGATCAGGAATTTTGCAACTAGCTCAGCTTAAACCTATGCTAGATATTTTTCAACTTCGAGATCAAATCCACAAGGAGGATCAACACTCATATTTGTATTGTTACTCTATTTTCCTAGATTGTAGTTTAGGATTTCTCTTTACGAGGATGGTTTTTTGAAACCTCCTCTATTTTTATGTAATAACATATTTTTAAACATATTGTAGTTTAGTATTTAAAACCTTCTCATGCATTTAGAGAAGGGTCCAGCAATTTGTCAAAAACATTTTCAAAGAATGCACTTCTATAATTTTGTAAATGCTTTGATGGATTAATGGAACAAGTTTGTTATCTTTTGCCATTTGAAGCTATTTAACTGATGTTTCACTACTGTACTCTTTAAATCGCTTGAAAGTGAAGAGGAGCAAAAAACTATTGTCAGTTTATATGAGTAGGACTTCGTATATATGGACTTCTATTCATTTCTATTAAGTTTTTCTTTCTAGATTGACATTTATCTTTTTACTTGCATTATATATTTGAACTGTTATCATAAATGAACGTTAAATGCACTTCTTTACTAATATTTTTCTATGATTTCTTATATGATATATAATCACACATATGAATGCGATATAATTTTCACAATTATTTTAATCAAACTATTTTTTTAAAAGAATCATCTTTACATAATTTTCATCTCTTTCAACTGTTAAATAATATTCATTACTAATAGTTGGAAGATATATTTTTAGATCACATAAAGGAAGAAACACCCCGAGTATATAGTAGAATAGATAGTTTTAGATAAATTCATATGATAGATTAAAATCATTTTCCATTGAATTTTATATAAACAAAACACATTCCAAAATCATCCTTATTGGGAAATTGGTCCCTTCATCCCCAGTCGTAGCCACCACACCAGATAGAAAAGGACTTGCTTTAAGGTCTAGACTGGGTGGTTTCCCCCCATGTTATGGCAACAAAATTCCAAGGCCTCAACATTTCGGCACTAGAAGGAGGGAAAATTGTGAATGGAAAGAAGATCTGATCAATCTAAAATTTAATCTAAGAGTCTCTCTCCCTCTAGATCCCCTTCAAGTTCTAGAACATTATCTAGATCTAAATCTTTAAGATCTAAAGTTGAACATCCTTCTCCTAAGTCTCCTAGTGATACTCAACCCATACTATCTGCTAATTTTCATCAAAATTATCCTGAAGTTCAGTATTTGATAAAAAATTTAGAGAGAATATCAAGTTTTGCTAAAAAATGTAAAAATTCTCAATCATCCGAGATTAGTGTTTCATTCTCTTTACAACCCAGAAGAATATTAACTCGATTAGAAACTCAAAAGATAGGAATTCCTCGTTTTGAATTTCCCAATGATACTTCTCTAAGGAAGGTAAATAAGACTGAATTAGAGTCAATCACCAGTGGGATCTTATCTAATAATCCACCCCATTCACCTCCATTACCTCTGCTCACTTCCACAACTTCCATTCCAACAATCAGTGTTACTTTAACTAGTTCCCGTACACAAACTACTAATCCTTCAACTAGTTCTACCACTCAGCCTGCCTCTTCTTCAATTCAAACTCAATCCATCACATGCACCCAATGTCTAACGGTAGGCCAAGTACCTCCACCAAATTTACAACCATGGAACAATCCAAGGGTTGTATAAATGCCTGCTGCTCCTCATCCTCTCCCAAATATCCTAAAAGATGGTTACCTAAATTTAATCCTGATGATGGTCTTCCAGCTCAAGAACACATGCATAATTACATGTTAGCCATTAATTTAAAAGAGGTAGTCGAAGAATATTGTTTCGTAAGACTATTTCCATAAACTCTAACAAGCTCTATAGGATCCTGGTATTTTTCATTACCTATCTGCTCTATAACTAGCTGGAATATGTTTGAAGAAATTATTTTAGCTAAGTTTGGAGATGACAGAACCACTGCATCTCTCATTAATGATTTATCAAATCTAAAGGCTAAAATGGGAGAGAAAATAAAAGACTTTAATTCAAGATTTAATAAATTTCTCAATAAAATTTGTGCTATAGCAGTTCCTGGTGCAGAAGTATAAATTGAATGGATTATTTCATCTCTCCCATCTAATATAACCATTTTTGTTGATAGAGCAAAATTGCCTACGTTGGTAGAAAATATGAAGGAATCTTTATCTGTAGAGAAACAAATAATCACTATTGAAAATAAGAATTCCCAAGAAGATAGGAAATCAACGAAAGTATCCTTCAAAGATGATTAAAAAAGGAAGCCATCCAAAGACCCTTTTGATGTAGAAGGTCCTCAGAAAGTTTTGAATACTATGAAAAATGAAGTGGCAGACATCAAGAAACAAGTTGCTGAAAGTTCTAAGTCAAAAAATACTTTCAGATCCTTCAAGAAAAATCAGTCTTCTAATTCTCGACTGCCCAATATCATATATAATGCTGACTCTGATCAAGATACAGATGAAGAGTGAACAGAATAAGACTGAATTAGAAGAAGAAGTTGAACTAAATGGAATGTGGGATTTTATTCTACCAAATGAGGAACAACAAGAAGCTTTACTTGTGAGTACAAGGAGCAAGACTGCCACTGCAGCAAGGTAGTCAAATCAAAATCAAAATAATTCAATGCCTGCTAAAAATAAAACAATAAATAAAAAGTATAAATCTAAGGATACACAAACTAACCCATATACTTCAGATGTTCCACCTACATCAAAGAGAATGGTAGTCTCTAACACAATTGAGTATAATGTAGTTGATGATAAGAAAAATACAAGGGCCAACATTTCAATTCATGAACTTACTAAATTAAAACAGCAGCAGAAGATCTTACTTAGGGATTTAAATGCAGTTCTCACTTCAATCTTACCTGCTCCAGTAGTAGTCCAAGCTGCTAATCAAATGGGTAAACCTCCTTCTCCTTCAACTAAAATAGATGCTACATATTTGATTATGATAGATGATTGATCCATCTCTCATACTCCATGTATTTTAACATATGAGATTTATAATAAAAATGTCCATAATTGTTTAATAGACTCAGGGGCTTCCTCTAATATCATGCCAAAATCAGTTTGTGCTAAGTTGAACATAACTCCTCATATTTCTCCTGTTCATATAATACAACTTGATAGAACTAAAGTAGAGGTTGTAGGAGAAATAAATTTTGTCTCTATCAGATTGTCATCAAACCCTAAGGTTTCTAAGATAATTAATATATTGGTGGCTGATATTCTTGAGTTTTACGATTTAGTGTTAAGCAAAGACTAGTATGAAAAACTTCATGGATATTTTGCAACAAATTGATCACATATGTGGCTACCACACAATGGAAAGCCAAATCAAATCCGAGTAGACCGAGAGAAATTCATGAAACATGCAGTCACTGATCTTGAAGGGATAAATGAGCCAGTAGCATTCAATAATAATATTATTGGAAATTGCTCCGCGGAATTATTTCTTGGAAATTTTAATGCTCAACCATCACCATTTTTTGATAATGCAGTTATCTCTCAAATTGAGAAATTTTCCCAGACAGATACTTCCAAATGTAAAAATTTGTAGATAAACCAGTAGTTAGCTATTTATTTTCAATTTTTTATTTTGATGGCTCTAAATCCGAATATGGTGCAGGAGCTTGTTGTATTTTAATAATCCTAGAAGGAGAAAAAACCATGTTCGCCTGGAGACTTGAATTTGATTGCACAAACACTATAACATAATACTAAGCATTAATACAAGGTTTATACAAAGCACTTGATCTCAACATCAAATATCTAAAAGTCCTAGAAGGTTTGGAAATAATTTTCAAACAAGTAAGAAATACCATCCATTGTATTTTTGGACATATAAATCATTACCAATCATTGGTCCAGGAATTGACTACTTATTTCTTAGCTTTCAATATCTCTTCTATACCCAGAATACAAAATGCTAGTACATATTTATTGGCTAATGTAGTATTGAAATTAATTCCATATCAAGAATTTAGTCCCGATAGATTTTCCATTGAATTGATCTTTATACCATATGTTCCTAAAAATATTACCAATTAGAGCGTATTTAATAACGATTATGATATCATAGATTTCCTTACATCTGAAGGATCTTATGATAATAAAATTCTAGATTAAAGTGAACATGACACTCAGATAAAGGAAGAATAAGATGAAAATAAAATTCCTAAGCCAGTTGTCAAATTATAAACCTTTATGATCTAAAATATAGGTTTAAAAGAGTTACTAACGTTAAAACTCAAAGTTCAACCTTAAGATTTGAGTTGGTAAATCTCAGAACTGATGATAAACCTCAAAATTTCAATTTAGGTCTTGGTCTATCTTCCAATGAAAGATTATCATTTGCCAAGTTATTAAGAACCTACAAAAGTGTTTTTTCTTGGGATTACACTAATCTTCAAACATATGACACTTCTGTTATTCAACACATTATTCCTATGATTTAAGATGATAAACCAATACAACAAAGTTGAGGAAAATTCACCCGAATCTTGAAAATCAAATCAAAATAGAGTTGAATAAACTCCTCAAAGAAAATATCATCTTTCCAGTTAGACATTCTAAATGGGTCTGAAATTTGGTTCCTATCAGGAAGAAAAATGATGACATTAGGATTTGTATTGAATTTAGGAATTTTAACAAAGCATGTTAAAAGGAAAATTTTCCATTACCAACCATGGAACAAGTACTGCAAACAGTAGCTAGTTCTGAACTTATGTAATTTCTAGATGGAATTTCAGGATATAACCAAATCCTATTACATCTAGATGACAGATTAAAAACCACATTCAAGACTAAGTGGGGAGCTTATTCCTATCAAAATATGCAATTTGGGTTAATCAATGCTGGTGCCACATTTTAAAGAGACATGGACACATCTTTTAGATGACTCATTAAGAAATCAATGGTTATTTATCTAGATGGCATTACAGTATTTTCTAGACAAGCAACCAATCATGTGAATGACCTAGAGAAAGTATTTGAGCGATGTAAAAGGTATGGAATTTCATTAAACCCAAATAAGTCATATTTTGCTTTAGATGAAGGAAATATTTTAAGATTCATTATGTCTAAGAGTGGTATCTATATTGATCCTGAAATAATCACAGAGATTAAAATAATTCCTTTCCCTCGTAATAAGAAAACTATCTATTCGTTTCTTGGACATATAAATTTTGTAAAAATATTTGTCCCTAAATTTTCACAAATAGTTTTACCTTTGCAAACCATGAGTAAGAAAAAATCAATTTTGAAATGGGGACATAACGAAAGAGAAGCATTTGATTTAATCAAACAATCCACTATCAATGCTCAATTTAAGAATACCCCTAATTTTCTTAATTATTTTACTTTATATACATTCTCATCAGATACATATTATGCTGCTATTCTTACACAACTTAATGACCAACAAATTGAAGCACCAATATCATTTTTTAGTTCCAATTTTCAAGGCACAGAACTAAATTATTCATTTCTTGAGAAACAAGCATTTGCTGTCTTTAAATATATAAAACATTTTAGGCCATTTCTCCTCAAAAATCTCACCAAAATAATATTTCAATTATCTACAGTGAGACACTATTGATGCAAAGAGAATTAGGAGAGAAAAGGGCTAACTGGGTTACTGCTTTACAAGAACATGATGTAGAAATTAGACCTTCTAAAATTGTTAGAGGTGAAGGTTTTTGCAGAATGCTAACAGGAGCATCCCATTTATCATCATAGGAAGATTAAGGTAATAATGTGAAAATATCAGAGGTAAGGCTCAACGATGTGCAATCTCAATACACTGATTGCAAGTTTTATTTGAAAAATGGATATGCCCCAACTCAACTCAGTTATACAAAAAAACATGCTTTAAGCTTAAAGGCCAAGAAATATGAAATAATGAATGACGTTTTGTTTAGAAGAAACTTTGATTCTATGTTATTAAGATGTTTAGAGAAAACTGAAGAAGAGAAAGTTTTGCAGGAACTTCATGATGAACTAGTTGGAGGACATTTTGGAGGAAGTACAACGGCCCATAGTCTCCTGCATGCAGGTTATTATTGGCCCACACTTTTCAAAGATGCTCTTGAATATGCAAGAAAATGCAAAAAATTTCAAAGTGCATCTGGAAGACAAAGGAAACCAGCTTTCCCATTACATTCAGTTAATATCGAACAACCATTTGGGTAATGGGGATTAGATATAATCGGTGAGATCGTTCCAAACTCTTCCAAATAGCATAAATATATTCTCACTGCTATAGATTATTTTACTAAATTGGTGGAATAAATTCCACTAAAGGTAGCTAACTATGAGAATATTATTGAGTTCATTGATCAATTTATCATAACTAGGTTTGGTTTACCTACTGCTTTAATGTTCGATAATAAATATTATTTCTCAGGAGCTTTTATGATAGAATTTGCAATCAAAAGAGGTTTTAAAATTATGTATTATGATAATTATTATCTGTAAGGAAATGGTTTAGAATAATCCATAAATAAAAACCTTATTAGAATCATCAAATGAACTGTTGACCAAAACCAACGAAATTGGCACAAGTCATTAACATTTTCTCTTTGGGCAGAACGAATAACTCAGGATGCCTCCATTGGCACTTCTCCATTCAATATTTTTTATAGAAAATAATTTTTTCTTCCTACCAATGTAGTTATTCCTTCTCTTGCCTTTATCCAATTCATTGATGAATCCCCTTCTTCTTCCTTGCAGGTAAGAAAATTTCAAATTCTTAAGATTGAAGAAGAAAGAGAAAAAGCTAAATTTACTCATGCACAATGCATCAGCAGATAGTAAAAGCTTCATTTGATTCAACTTTTGTCACTCCAAAAAGCTTTCAAATTGGTGATTTGGTATTGAAGTGAGACAAAGAAGATGAGGAAATAGGTAAACACACCAAATTTCAAAGACTGAGGCTAGGACCATTTCAAATCATTGAAGAGATAGGCCCATCAACATTTTTATTACGAGATCTATTAGGAAAAAGAGATTATTTTCCTGTTAATGAGAAGATTTTAAATAAATAATTTTCATAGGAGGTAAGCCCTTCTATTCCCTGTATATTACTATCTTTTTTTCTTCTTAGGAAAATAAAAAAAGATGCATAGTATTGATTTTTGGATTTTCAAGTAAAGATCTTAGAAAATATTTTTGATTTATCACGTATAGAAATAAGAATTGTTAAGGAAACAATCAGAATATTCAAATATCAAATAGATTGTATTTTATTGAAAGATGCAATTTCATTGAAGTTATTTACTCTCTAATGAACTCTCATCTTTATCAGTCATGGTTACTCTGTTACTAGTCAAGAAAAGAATCTTTAACATAGTAAAGACTCTTTTATAGATAAGCAATCTGAAGACTATAAAAATTATCATCCAAAATCCTCAAAAGGACCAATGATTCACCCCATCCGGGAAAGCTTATCAATTTTTAGAAAGAAATTCAAAATTTTATGCTAAAAATATTATAATATAATAATTCTCATCAAGAGCTTGTTTACCATGGTCATAGGGAAATTTTTGAACTGAGATTACCAATACTGCCTACCAAAATAGGGTAATGACTTGAGATTATATAAAAAAGGCAAGGGGTCGCATCAAGAGCCAGCTTGATCAGTTTAATTACAACCAGTGAATGGAATTGTCAATATCTGGTTACCAAGCCAAGACAATGGCTTTTAAAGTAATTAAAAAATACAATAAGAAAATATCTATAGAAAAGAAAACAAGTTCCAAAAGAGATCAAGCATATAAAGTTGAAATTTATTTTTGAAGATTGTAAGAAATACTGGATGGGACAATGAATCATTGTTGCGTAAAAGTTAACCCTGCCAAAATCTTAAATTGCCTATTGGATCAGAGGCTCTACCTGTGATAAAAGAGTATATTTTCATAAAGCCAATCTGAAAGAGGCACCTGCTTCATCTTTTTGAACTTAGTAAAGACTAATATAGATACTCATAATTTTATTTTTAAAGAGGAATTTTTATTAATTGTGATTAAGAGATATTTTATTTCTTAGTGAAATGTTATTTATTGAAATTCATTCCAGCAACTATTTTTATTTCGAAAATGTTTTTAGAAATTTCAAAAAAATGAATTGGAGATAGCTAGTTCTCCCAAGTGAATCGCCAATTGTTGTACTATACAACACCCCCCATTTGTTTTCATTAAATGGGGACCATTTAAAATAAATAGGAAATTTATAAGCTTGATTTTATCTTAGCCTAAGTCTAAAACTTTAGGAAATAAATTTTCTTTCCCTTTTTGCTTTGATTTCTTAGCGCTCATTGCAAATCGCATAACTTACAAGCGAATAAGTTAAAACATAATAAAGTGTTGTGAGCTGCGATATGTGCTACAACATTTTTTTGAGTCATATATAATTCCCATTTCAAATGATTTAAACAATGCTTTAAAAATAAATCACATCGCGCCTTTGAAAACAATCAACTTATGACAATTCGGTAAAAGTTGCGATGAGTCGGACCCAACAAATTAATAAAAGCAACAATCATAAAACTACGAAAATTCGATAAAGCGCATAAGCATGATTCCTAAATGTAATTCTCATTTCGCAGTGAATAAAAAAATGTAATTTCTATTACCATATGGAAATTGTGATCTATGACTTGCGCAAATTGCATTTCGTGAAATTCATCAGTGACAGAAAACATTAATAATAGTAACAGTTTAAAGTTGCGATATGTGATATTGATATTTATTGCTCAAGTGTGTGAAAGAATTCATATCTAATCAACTGGATATAATATCTAAAGCCTTAAATTGACAGAATAGACATTTTACGTAAAGGTGTGTAAGAGATTTGATAAGAAGAACTATGGGTGATTAACGTCTTTTAATGGGAGTAAGGTTCGAATGATTGATATCTACTTCAAGAATGTTTTGAATGATTGAGCGCTGAATTTTTTATTATATTTTTTAACTCTATCATTCTCTCCATTCATCTCAGATCTAAGTTTTCTCTGTTCACTTGAATTCAAGAAACCGCTTAATAGAGTAAGGATAACTGGAATGACCAAGAAAGGCAAGGAAATTTCCCAAACATCAGCTGTTAAAAACTCAGACATGCCCCCATTATTCTCAGATACGATCTCCATCAAGGATTGAAGCAATTCCTCATGGAAGGCAATGTACCAACTCTTCAAGAATGAATAGCCAAGGGTAATAACAAAAATTGCTATAGTAGACGCGTCAGTTTCCTCAGACCCGTCTTATTTCGACGTTGCATGCTCATTCCTTCACAAAGTAGAAACGAGGCCAAAGATTCTCCCCTATATGGATATGGTTAAGTGGGTAATTGACCACGTGAACATAGCAGATTGGACATTTAACAATTCAAAGATGGAGAATATTTGTTCATTCAGGGTAGAATATTTGAGGCAAATGTATCACTTACCCATCCCGGAGTAGAACTATGACAAAGTTTTTATCCAAATATTTACAAAGAAACATACAGACCTGATGAAAGTTATAAAGGGATGGAAGGATGACCAACGCAAGCTAAAATGGGAAAAACTTGGTATGTACCCGATAGCACAATTACCTTCCCCTTATTTTTATGCTACTGAAATTTTGTGTAGATTTTTTGCAAAGAAAGACACTAGGTGTTTTATAGAATGGGTCCTTTTGATTAACGCAATCATCAATTCTTCAATTATGAATTGGGAAAATGTCTTGTTTGATAATTTGGCTAGAAATATCATGGAGTATAGAATTAAAAAAAGTGTTTCCTCTAGGGTAATACCCCCCTTTTACATGAGTGCCTATGTCATGGATGAAATTTTATTTTGTTCAAGTCTTCCTGCCATGGGTGGAAATGGAAAACTCAAGACCTCACTCCAATACATATTTACCACAAATCCCTTTGGGAGTTTGATTTTCATTTACATTTTTATAAAATTTGCAATGGAGTCATACTACCTATGCATCAGATTATATTTAATGAGAAAGCCCCTAGGATTTCCAAAGAGGCTAGTATAGACATTTTTCTCGTTGCCAGATGGTTTTTTGAAGAGAGTTACACATATGTTAGAGTTTTCAGGAGTTATTCTTCTCCCCATCTCTTGCCATATTATGTTCCTAACAAGCTACTTGCTAGATAAATTTCCTACCAAATTGTAGTAAGTGGTATTTCTAAGCAACTCAAAGATGCAAATAAGGCCATTTGGCCTAATGTCCCTTTGCAGTGCGATACTTTTTCACTTTTTGATATTTTTCATACATTCAAGGAAGTTTAAAACATTAATTTATTTAATTTGGTTATAATTCCAAAGTGGTCATACAACCCCAACAACCTGATTAAGAATTTCACCACAGAGCTTAAATTGAAACCTTTTCTGAAAGAGAGAGATATGTTTGATGATTTCTTTCAAGGAATTGAGAAATTCACAAACGTACTAAAAAATGGATCAAGTCAGCTTAGTCAAAATGACTTTGAGGCCTTCAAAACATAAAGAAATAAGATATTGGAAATAATTCCTTTGGATTTATTGTTTATTGAAGATGTCAAGAGACGGACTCCAAGTACTAGCTTGGATAATGAAGCCAAAGACATCTATGAAGATGAATCCTAAGAGAAATATAATCATGAATAAGGGAAATTAGAGCATAATTCTCAGAATTCAAGTCACTCTGATAATGAATCCAAAAACAAAAATGAGAGCCCAGAAAAGGTAATTGATAAAGTAATTAAAGAGATTGAAATGCAAGAGGAAGGAGGAATTAATGGAACTGGATCATCTTCCCAAGAAATTCAACATATCCAGAATACATATAATGAGGCAGAAAACTCTCAGCCAAAAGATCTAAAGAATGAATGGGAAACATTCTCCAAATCATTGCAAATGACACAACCAAATCCTAACACTGATCAATCTACCAGTTTTCAAACACTAGAGAACTCTCAGAAATTAATGGAAACAGTAATTCCACTACAACAGGTACCTGAAACTCATGATCAAGAGATCATTCTGGCCTACCCTACACAGCAGATAGTTTCACACATTGAAGAAATTCCTTCACTGGATGTCTTCTACAGTACTAGTCATAAGGTTGTAGTTAAAAGAAGAAAAAGGAGAAGAATGGATGATACAGTTTCAAATATTACAAATGAATATGTTGACGTTCTATGGAAGGATTCTATAGATGATTCTACTGAACATTTAACCAAGCTATCACAGTTTGCAGGGGCATATGCTACTCCCATTGTTGACAAGGCTACTGAAGTTCAATTATTACTGAAGAAATGAGAAAACAAAGTAAAAGAGTTAGAAAGACTGTTAGAGAAAGAAAATTTTAACTCCAGCAGGCAGATGGAATTGAAAATGTCTCAATTTCAAAAGGATTTTGAAATATTATCTTTGCAGCATTATGCACAACTTATAGAAAAGGAAAAAAAACTTGAAGCAACAATCAAAAAATTAAAAACCAAACCTCAAGTAGAACAATTCATAAGAGAAGTATTGGAAATGAATGCAAAGCTAAAGCAACAACAAGAAGTATTTTATCAACAAGCTTTAATCACCAACTCTTATTGTGATTCAAGTAAAATCCTGACCTAACAAGTGGCTAACAGGAGACTTGAGTGTGAGAAAATTAAAAAAAGGATTAATGAGTTCATTTAGTGGCAAGCATCTAACTCAGGAAAGAAAGCTGACTTACCTCAGGTAGATAAATTTCACAAGGAAATTTTGTTTAAGGATTGGAAAGCACAGCTAAGAGAAGTAGACAAGGCAATGGAAAATGCATCAAGGTTAACAAATCAATTTACTAAATCTGTCAATGAACAACTTTGAAAGTTGAGCTTATCAAAGAGTCTACAACTGAAGTGCTCTCAGAAATCAAGCCATTAAAAGTACAGTGGAAATAAATGATAGAGCTGTAGGAAGAAATGATTAAAAAAGTAAATAAGTTTGATCAAGAAAATTATTACAATTTTCTGATCAAACCTTATCATCAATGCATCACTCTTCAGTCATTAAATCATTCAATATAAAGGTCACAACCAACACTTACAAATGAAGTATTCAAGGGCCAGATCAGATCAGGAATTTTTCAGCTAGCTCAGCTTAAACCTATGCTAGACATTTGTCAAATTTGACATCAAATCCACAAGGAGGATCAACACTCATAGTCATATCGTTACTTTGTTTTCCTAGATTGTAATTTAAGTTCTCTCTTTACAAGGATGGTTGTTTGAAACCTCCTCTATTTTTATATAATAATCTATTTTTAAACATATTGTAGTTTAGTATTTAAACCCTTCTCATGCATTTAGAGAAGGGTCTAGAAATTTGTCAAAAACATTTGCAAAGAATGAACTTCTGTAAGTTTGTAAATTCTTTGATGGAATAATGGAACAAAGTCTGCTATCTTTGACATTTGAAGTTGTTTAACTGATGTTGCACTATTGTACTCTTTAAATTGCTTGAAAGTAAAGAGGAGCAGAAAACTACTACCAATTTATATGAGTAGGACTTCGTATATATGGTACCTCTATTCGTTTATATTAATTTTTTCTTTCTATATTGATAGTTATATTTTTACTTGCATTATATATTTGAACTGTTATCATAAATTAATGTTAAATGCACTTTTGTACTAATATTTGTCTATGATTTCTTATCTAATATATAATCACACATATGAATGCGATATACTTTTCACAATTCTTTTAATCAAAATATTTTGTTATAAGAATCATCTTTACATAATATTCATCTCTTTCAACTGTTAAATAGTCTTCATTACTAATAGTTGGAAGATATATTTTTAGATCACATAAAGGAAGAAACACCCTGTGTATATAGTAGAATAGATAGTTTTAGATAAATGCATGTGATAGATTAAAATAATTTCCCATTGCATGTTATATAAAAAATCACTCCCCAAAATCATCCTTATTGGGAAACTGGTCCCTTCATCCCGAGTGGGAGCCACCAGACCAAATAGAAAAGGACTTGATTTAAGGTTCAGACTGGGTGGTTTTCTCCCATGTTGTGGCAATAAAATTCTGAGACCTCAACAGGTTCAAATAGTGGAAGATAACATCAAGAATTAACAACAATTTCTCCAACTCTTAATGGATATTCTCAATTTGGTGCAAAATCGAATGAAACAGCTAGAAAATCAACATCACAGCGAAAGAAGTTTTGATGTAGGTGACTGTGTTTTTTTACATCTTCAACAATACAAATGAATTCCCCTCAAGAATACTAAGAAGGATAATAAGTTATCACAAAATTAATATGGTCCTTACAAGGTGTTGCAAAATATTGGTACTATGAGATACAAATTGGAGCTTTCGACATCTTCCCAAGTGCACCTAGTTTTCTGTGTTTCATTCTTAAAGAAGGTTATAGGTGATAAGCTCCCAGTTCAAACAATATTTCTAGAACTTGACGAGGAAGGAAAAATCATATTGGAACTTGAAGTAGTCATGGAAACAAGAACTTGACATCTACGAAATCGATCAGTTTCAAAGTATCTCATCAAGTGGAAGAACTAATTTTCTAAAGATTCCTCATGGGAGGATGATAATTTTATACAGAAGCATCCATAACTACTCGAGTGTTGAGGACGACAATTTTTTGAAGGAGAGGGGCACGTTAGGTCCCTATAAGACTACTGTATCCCCTTATTTTTATTTTTACTATATCCCCCTTATTATTGTTGTTGTACCCATGTAGTGCCCATAGTGTTATTGTTGTGCCCCATAGAAGCACACTATTGTTATTGTTGTTCCCTTACATTATTACTATTATTTCGGCTATGATTATATTGTGACCCCTTAGACTCCTATATATGGAAAGGAGGTTTTTACATTTGAATCATCCAAAAAAGTTTCATTTATTTAATGTAAATGGGGTTTCCCCCTCGAAGTGGAAGTTTAAAGTCGTCAATCTATCATTTTCTCTATTTTGTGAGCTAATTTCATAACAATTATGGAAGGAGGTGTTATACCACTATTCAGATAGAGGTAACCACTTGGCCCATTGTGTTTTCTTATTATATAAAAATAAACCAAGATATCCTTCCCAAAATTTTCTCACTATCTCATTTTGCCCATCAAATTGAGGATGATAAGATGAGATATGAAATAATTTAGTACCCAGACACGAAAATAATTCCGTCCAAAAATTTTCAGTGAAAATGGGATCTCTTTCACTTACAATAATCTTTGGGTTTCCATGTAGCTTTTTAATTGTTTCCATAAATGTAGTAGCAATTGTAATGACTTTAAATGGATGAGATAATGCAAAAAAGTGTGCATTCTTTGTAAGTATATCAACTACCACCATAATGACACTCCTTCCTTCTGACTTAGGTAAACCTATAATAAAATCCATTTAAACCTCCTCCCAACATTGTCTTGGAATGGATAAAGGTTGTAACAAGCCTTGGGTCTTAATTGTCTCAACTCTATTTTGTTGGCAAACCAAACATTCTGAAAAAGACTTTTTAATATTAGATTTAAGGCCATCCCAAAAAAAAATCCTTCTTGACCCTGTGGTAGCTTATTAAAAATTTTGAGTTCACTCCTAAGGGAGAGGTGTGAAATTCCAAAATAATCATTTTTTTTAGTTGGGAATTCTTACAAATATATATGCGATCTTTGTACCTTAACGAATAATTTTTCCATATAAATGTATCTGATGTACTGATATCTTGTGCAGGTTTCGAGTGAGTGTCCACACTTCTATGTCATTATTCCATTCATCCCTTGCTTATGTTATCCAATCTGGTTAGATAATAGAAATGGAATAAAGAAATGTTTCTGCATCCTCATCCTTTCTTGAGAATGCATCTACAACAAAATTTTCCTTCCCTTTTTTGTAGATGATTTCAATGTCATAACTCAACATTTTTGTGACCCATTTATGCTACTCTTATGAAGATAATCTTTGTTCCAAAAAGTATTTAAGACTATCATGATTTTTTTTTTTACCTTCAAGTGTCTTCCCATTAGGTAATGTCTCCATTTCTTTAGCGCATGTAATATTCCCAACAATGGCTTCTCATAAATAGGTTTGTGTAAATAATTTCCTATGATTGAATGATTTTCAAAAGAAACGGGTCTTCCTTATTTATTTAAAATGACACCAATTCCATTTCTGAGGCATCACATTCCATAATAAAGTTTTTTGTGAAGTCAAACGCAACTAAGACTGGTGCTTGGCACATTTCATCTTTAAGATGTTCAAAGGCCTTAGTTGCCTGTTGAGTCCAAGAAAATGCATATTAGTTTAGTAATGTTTTTAGAGGTGCTGCTATTCTCCCATAATTCTTAACAAATTTATCAACCTTAGAAATCCTCGCATATGCTTTATGGTTGTGGGGATTTTCCATTCATTAATGGATTTAATTTTGTTAGGGTATACCTCAACACCCTCCTGAGATACAATATGACCTGGATATTCCACCTCCTGTACTCCAAAGAGACATTTGGAGGCTTTTGCATATAATTATTTCTCCTCTAGTATTTTTGAGTACACTGTCAACATGTTGAAAATGATCCTTCCAAGGCTTGTTGTAGATTAGCATATCATCAAAAAATACTAACACAAATTTTCTAAGGAAGGGTTTTGAAATGGAATTCATCAAACCTTGAAATGTAGAAGGTGCATTGGTAAGGCCAAAAGGCATGAAAAAAAATTCATAATGACCCTCATGAGTTCTAAATGTTGTGTTCATAATGTCTTCAATGTCCATTCTAATTTGATGATATCCTGAACGAAGATCCAACGTGGTGAAGTAAATTGCTAAATGTAATTCATCCAATAATTCATCAATGACGCGAATGTGGACTTTATCATTAACAGTGAGCATGTTGAGCTCCCTAAAATATTGACACATGCACCATGATCTATCCTTATTGTGCACCAATACTAATGGAGCCGAAAAGTAACTTTGACTAGGTTGAATTATGCCGGTGTCTAGCATTTCTGCAACCATACATTCAATTTCATTCTTTTGGGCATAGGGATATATGTAAGGTCTGACGTTTGGAGGAACACTTCCTGGAATAAAATGAAAATATGATCATGATCATGAATAGGTTGGAGGCCTTTGGGAGTCTCAAATACCTTGGAATGGTTTTCCAATACATTTTGGAGATCTAGAGAAATATATGATTTCGATGTTTGAACCTATAGTGATCATAATTGTGCATTTACGCCACATTTTTCTTTCTTTAGAAGCTTTGTAATGCCATTAGAGCTAATTATCTTTCATAATTTCTCTGTAATACCTCTTATTTCGACTTCCTTTCCTTCCAAAAAACATTCAAGAAAATTTCTTGAAAATTAAAATTTATCGTACCCAAAGATTGTAACCATTGGACTCTTAGTACAACGTCAACACCACCCATTGGAATGGATTGCATTGGAATATTCAATACATATTCCCCAATGGTTAGCTTGATATTATGGCACTTTCCAGAGAAACTTATAGTTCCTCCATTTTAAACCATCACTTGAAACTGTGGTGCTGGGTATAGGAAGCAATTCAATTCCTTGGATACCTTATAATGAATAAAATTACAGGTACTAGATGAATAAATCAACACTATTACCTTTTTCTTATTGATATGTCCTTCTATCTCTAGGGCTTGAGGAGTGGTAAGTCTTTACTATGCATTATAAGATATGTTAGGAATCAGTTATTCTTTCTCTAGTGTTGGCTTCTGGTGTATATCCTCTTCTTTTGATGTTTCTTGTTCATTTTTTTTTTTCCTCTTCACAATCTATATATAATAATGTATTCTCAATACACTTATGACCTTTAGTGTATTTTCTATCGCCACTGTATAAAATCCCTTTTTCTCTTTTTTATTCCAATTGTTGTGGCATCAAAATTGTTGGTTTTGGAAGGCTAGGAGTGGTAACACTTCCATATTTTATAGTTGTGAGTGGTAGGATTCCTTGTTTCCATATCTTTTCTTTCAATTTTTCTAGCCAACCTGAATGCCTTGTCCAACGATTTAGGTTCCCAAAGGTGAACCTCATGTTGGATGTTAACATTTAAAGTCCCTATGAAGAAATCAATCCTATGCTCTTCTAGAATATCATTTACCCTTATATTGAATTTTTGGAATTCCTCAATGTCCTTCGCCATTGATCCCTTTTGTTTGAGATTTATCAATTGGCTAAAGAAAGTGTTTCTCTTTGTATCCTCATAATGTGCTATCATTCCCTTTGTAAAAATTGACCAAGTGAAAAGTGATTTACAAGAACAAAGTCATAGATACCATAAAAACTGGTTGGGTTCTAAATATAAAGTTGCAATGCATACCTTTTGTGTACTTTGCACATTATGGAGATCAAAATATTGCTCGATATATAGTATCCATGTTACTAGATCCTTTCCATCAAACTTCCTCCAATCGGTCTTTAGAATATAGTGTGTCTTCAACCCAAAGTTAGATTCTATGAAATCATGATGAAAATTTATTTTTTTCTCATCATAAGTTTCATCTAATACCTTTTTGCCATTAGGAAGCATTTCTTATAGCAACTTTGTAAAATATGCTTTTAAACCATTCTTCAAATCTTCCATGTTTCCTTTCATTTTTCTTCTATAGCATCCATATTAGCTTTCATGTCAGCCTTCAAACCTTCCATGTCTAGTTTTAAGCTATTCATGTCACATTTTAAACCATCCATGTCACCTTTTAGTTCATCTTTGGTTGTTCTTTGTGAGAGCGAAATATTTTACACTTGGTGCCATAATTTTGAGATATCATGTTGCAATTCTTGCTCTAAATGTTTCATAGCAAAGATTTATCAGAGCTTAATGGGTGTAGAATTATTTTTTTGGGAGGAATTTTATAAGCCAATACTAATATCTATGCTTCAATATGGCTTTAGACTCACTTCAAACTGATTTTTCAAACATGAGTTATGAAATTTAAAAGAAACAATACACATATTTTTCTTGCTTTTAGGAGTTTGATATTGAAGCAGTTGTAACTATTACTTTTCTAATCTCCAAGGTCTGAAATTTGGTCCTCTTGTATCCCTCTAAATCTACTTTCGATCCCCACAAAGCAGACTAAGATTGGAGTCTTCAACAAAGAGATATGCATGATATCCAATGATGTCCTAATTATATAATTTTTTTGTAGAGCTAACTTGTATAGAGTGCTACGTGTTGCCAATTCTACCTTCAACCTTGAAATTTATACATAAGACACTACAGTATGTTTTCAACCAAAATTTATAGAATTCAAATCTGATTCATGAAACAAAATGTATGATGATTTTCCCTAGGTCACCTATTTCAGACTAAATTTTGGAGCCTGTAAAACCCTTAAATTTCTTGGATCATATCTCTGAAAATATAAAGAAACAATATATAAAATTTTTACACTAATTTCACCAAGATTTCGGCTCCACATGGTTGAAATTTCAGCTTCTTAAGCCTCATAGAAAAAAAATTATAGCAAAAATTCCAAGACTTCATGTTTGAAGAAGTGAAACCCTAGAATCCAAAGCTTTGATACCAAATGTTTTTTTTTTTTCTAAGTTAGAGTAATCTATTAATTAATGGAACATATGGTACATCTGGCCGAAGCCATGACTGTGCCTACCAGGAGGCAATTTTAACAGACAGAGACTGATATTGGGCTGCCCATCTGGAGGGAAACCAGCCTTACAAACCATAGCCTGAAAAAATCCCACGCAGGGGATCGAACTGAAATTTTTTTGACTGAACAATGGACACATATTCATTTCATATCTGTAGCACTGGACTCTAACAGTACTGGACCGCTGTAGAGTCGGAGCATGGACAATTACAAAAAATGGAACAGAGATGGAGTAAACATTAAAGCGACCAAGCATTCCCTCAGAGAGGGCAGTGAAAAAACAAAAATGACAGGGGGGGAGGAACAAGTTACTCATCCGGCGCAACTTCCTCAATCTTGCAACTGAAGTCTTCTGGGTCACCTTGGGCATGGGAGCAAGCGGCCGCTGTGTGAACAACAGGCGGAGGTGGACCCTGAACGACCCCAGCTGCAACCTGCAAAGACTCCCTGTTCTCATAAGGCGGACCCCTCATATCCTGCTGCATTACGTCCACATGAGCGCTGTCATCCGGAGCGTGCTCGTCTGGCGGAGGCTCAGGCACGGGCGCCTCCAGGAAGACGACAGAGATGGCCACGGTGACACATGGTCTGTTGAGAGCACAGTCGAAAGAGAAGAGGGCCGTGTGGGACTGAGCCGGCAGAGCGTCTCCAGAAGGCGAGTCCAGCCGTCGTCCAGAACGAAGCAGGTGCCCATGAAGGAGACGAGGGAGGCTGCCAGAGGGCACTGAAGAATTCGACGGAGAGGAGGAAAAGGATGACGAGTGCCTTCTGGCCGAACGAGAGGACCCCCTCCGGCACCGCATCCTCTGCCTAAGTCTTGGCATATTTGCAATTGAACAGAAGCTGGAGTGCTGAGGCGAATGAGTGATGACGAGATTCCGCTCAGGAGGAGAGCCGAGAACCACAGTTGCAGACAAGCATGAACCTGCAATTGAGATGTGGAAATTGTCCACGGGCACCAAACAACAGGTTCTGTCAAGAGCGGGATTACAACTTGAATGCATTGGCGAAGGGGCGGGCGACTCCATGGTATTTAACAAACCGAGTCTGCAACCTTCCAACCTCTGCAATGAATGTTCAAGCCTGAAAAACGTATGTGAAATGTGGTTGCAGCAGTCGAGGCTACCTCGATAACCATTTAGAGTGATGTGAATCGGCTCCATATCAACGCATTTAAGATCCAGCACGGGTATTAACTGCGATCAGGTGGGCGCCGAGGTTCCAAGAGGGAAGGCATGTGGCCTCCCGTCCTAACTCCTTGCGTCCCATCGCTCCCACCGTCGACACTTGCACCCGCATCCGGGCTCGGATACCAAATGTTACGTAACAAACTCACAAAACAATAGAAATAGTAGATCAACGACTTAAAAAATATCCTCTTCAAGGGGGAAACCTCATTTACATCAAATTGATGAACAATTCTTTGATGATTCAAATGATAAAACCTTTGTTCTATATATAGGAGTCTAAGGGGTCACAATATAATCAAAGCCGACATAACAATAATAATGTAAGGGCACAACAGTAATAATAGTGGGCTTCTATGGGGCATAATAATAACAATATGGGGACTACATGGGAAAAACAATAACAATAATGGGGCTACACTAACAATAACAATAAGGGGCTACACTACTATTACAAAGACCTAAAACTCGCTTGATTCCATGGTCATTTGGGGATGAGAATACTTGCCTTCAAATTCTACGCAAGGACAAACTATTGTACCTAGAGTTGACTTCTAGTTTGACTATAAAAATCCTCGAGCTCTATGATTTGCTAGATAGGCGCAATGGGTGGATATTCATATCCTCGTCAATTGGCATCGGTCCATGTATTTTTTTCTTCTTCAAACTCACAAGAACCTATCTAAAAATGGGTTCAGATGAAAAACATATTATCTACAAAATTTGTACATTTTGGTAGCCATAGAGATATTTTAATTAATTTTCACAAAGAAAAACCATATTATGAGCTATGAATGAATGATACCTTATTACATGCTTGAGAAGGACTTGGATGACCTTATAAATTATAGATATAACAAGAACATATATGGGATAAATGAAAAGAAAAGGAAAAAGAGTGTGAAAATGAGAACAATTTAGGAATCCAACATTACCCCACGTTAAGAATGTTGCATGTCCTCATGCAACAAAGCTTCAAAACTAGAGAGGCGTCCTGTTACTGAACCTATTTATGGTTCCTTGATTAAAACATCCAGGTTTGTGTGTGTTGTCTTACTTTGTACTTTGAGTTACCATCTTGGCTTCCTCATCAAAAGTGTTACTTGCAATACTTTTAGTTTTGGCCCGAGGCCTTTGTTATTTACCTCGAGTCTCTGATTCTTTTTAAGAAAAATGGCACATTTTTAACATCATAGTGTCATTTTGAGCCTTCAACACTTCATTCTGTGACCTTACCACTTCATTTTCATCTTCGATATGCCTGTCTAAGACTTCTAATTCATATATTATTGGGTACTAATAATGTCATGCTCTATCCAGGAAGTAGTATTAATCTCTAGACTAGTCTTAGGAATATCATTATGTAAAGAGTCCTCAAAGAATTCAGTTTCTATAGAAGGATTTTTTTAGTGCCCTTTGTTATAAAGTCTCCAAGTAATCATAAATCTGTTGTTGAGCATGATCAGTTTCAAGAGTCCTTATTATTGGATTTGGACTTGGAGGCTATACCACTATTTATGTATCAACATGGTATTCCTCTACTAGATTAACAGTCTCTATAGGTTGTTGTCATGTTTTCTCACTTGAACGTTTGGAAATTTGGGTGCTTCTTCTTAAATTCTATTCTAGTTCCACTACCTTCGACATAGCTTTCCTCTTCTACCTCACTTCTATAACTTATCTCAATATTCCCCAGGTTGTTCAGTATTTTGGCCAACTTTCTTTCTTCTCATTAGTTTTACTATTTTTATTTTTTTTTCTTCTTTTAAAAAATAACTTAAGGGAACATTATCCTCTACTTCCTCAGGAAGAATTATGGTCTCCATTGATTCATTAATTGTAAATTTTTCAATTATATTTTTTGTAGGTTCAGAGTTAGGGTTTGGAAAACCCTACGTCGACTCTTCTTTGTTTTTCTCACTTCTATTCCTCTCAAACCTCCATGATATTATTCCTTTATAATTTTTTTTGTCAGTTATCACCAATAGACTTAAAATGTGCTTCAATAAGGATTTTTGCTAAATCGTGGTCATACATATCCCTATAAATATTTATAGAATCCATCTGTATATTAAAATGCATTTTATTTAAACTTCACATCAAATAATAAGGTAGGTTTAATTATTTCCCTCTAATGAAGTGCATTAACAATCTAGTATGGTAGAAAAGTTGCATTCCAACCCTACCTTCACAATTGAGAAACTTCTTAAGTACCAATAGCAGATTCCTCCATTTGGATTTCACTGTTGTAACTAGAATCAATTTCTTGAAAGTCGAAGTGTCCATGGCTGGATTTTCAAAGAAATTTTTCTAGTGCTCGTAGTTAAGTCTCTGATTCTTTAACCAACTCTCGCTATACCTTGGAAGTTCTGTTGATTCTGCTACAAAGGAATCTGTGAGTTTTAATGTAACATCCCCAATCTCGGATTCTACTCCATCAAATGATATGGAAAATGTTTTTGTAACTTTATCTTCATAACCATCCATATGTTCGAATAATTTCATCCACCCTACATTTTACAATTGATCTCTAACTTTGGGATAAGAGATGATAAAATTCTTACCGTTTGGCTCAAATCAAACAATAACACCCATTGTGACAGAGGAGTCATGTCCCTGAATTGCCTCTTTTGACATGAATGGATGGAGAAATGCAGAAATGAGATGGTTTTATGGTAGGATGTTTTGAAGTGAAATATATTATGGAGGTAGTGAAATAAGTCTATTCCTTTAATGATTTCCCTATTCACTGAGATGATCTTACAGGATCGTTAGAATTCAAGATAATTTAAATGATTTATGTATGTTGGAAGAGATTTTGATGTGATGGATTAAGATATGGTAATGGATGATGGAATAAGGTTTTGAATACGTTCATAATTTCAAAATATGTATCATAAACATTAGATAAGCCCATAAATATTTTTTTAATGAAGAATTGACTTAATATTCTATGTGCATACCTCTAATGTAATTTATTCCATTTTTGTTGCAGGTTCATGATGGCTTGTGAACTCTTTACTGATTTGAAAATTCTTTCAAGTCCCATATCGACTATAGAATTTGGGATGAACTATTGAATGCTGTAAATTTTGTAGCTTCTTCATTATTTTCTTGAAAACTTGCTGTTGATGATGTGGCATTTATTGAGGCTCATGATTTCTGTTTTTTTATTGATGTTGATTGTTGTAGATAGAGAGATAAGAGTGTTCAAACTTGTAAATTTATTTCAAAGAAAAAGTGGGATAAAAGAAAATGGGAGAAATAAAGAAGGGAAATGTGAAAACCTAAGCTTCCAAGGACCCCTTGGTTTTCAGCTAAGATTTTTTTCATACAAACACCACCGTTGTTGGTTTTAATACCTATGATTTTATTTATTTATTTATTATTATTATTATTATTATTATTATTATTATTATTATTATTATTATTATTATTTAAGAGGAAGAAGAAATTATAATTATTTTAGTGATAAGGAAGAATAACCTTCCCTTCTCACTAACTTCATATTAGAATCCTCTTGCAAATATTTAAAAAATTCTTCTCTTGTCAAGGGTATATGATATAATTTTAACTTTTTCCCATTAACAAGAAGGTAATTATTTCTTCATCATTATTTATAATTATAGCTACCCCATTATATATATATATATAAAGTTATCTATTTCATAGGGACCAAGCCAATGTGTCTGAAATTTTCCTTCAAAATCCTTAAACTTAGAATAAAAAAGAAGAGTCCAATCACCTGGCCTGAATTTCTTGATTTTGAGGAATTTTTCATGTCATTTGGTTCTATTTTTTTGTATTATGTTTTTTATTTGTATCGAATATTGGCGAATCTCATCTAGCTTATTTAGTTGTGCCAATCTTTGTTTTTGAGTTTTAGATAGACAAAGTCCCAAGTTTTCTTTTGTTTTAAAGGTATCGACTTGGAATGAAATTGGGAGCAAGAGCTACTTCCCATAGACAATATCATGAGGAGTATGTCTAGTAGTGTTTCTCCATGTGGTGCACTATGCCCAAAGTGCCTCTGAAATCCTCTCTTCCTAGTCTCTTCAATGCAAGTGTACAGTCATGGTCAGTATCGCTTCAAGTACCTTTTTGGTAGGTTCCAATTGTTAATTAGCTTGTGGATGATATGGATGGGATATATGATGCTTGATACGATATTTATCCATAATATTCTGCACCAACTTGGATGTGAATTGAGCACTTTGATCTGTAAAAATTTCGCTTAGGACACCAAAACAAGTGAAAATATCCTGAAAAAGAAATGTAAGTATAGAATTTTTCAGGAAAATGAAGTGGCTTAGCTTCTACCCATTTTTTAACATAATATGTACATACAATAATATGCCTCTTTTTTTTAGATGGAGGGTTGATTGTACTAGCAAAATCTAGAGCCCATTTTTCAAACGAATCTACAAGTACTTGAGGTTGTAGAGGTATTTCATTCGATTGAATGGATTTTCCCATTATTTTGCATGTATCACTTCTTTTGACCTATTCCTTGCATATTTGAAATGTCCTCCACATGGTTCATCTTGGAAAACTTTTAATATCTCTAGTACTTCATCTTCTCGAATGCATCTTCGAATAATCAGATTAGGTACAATTCTAAATTTATCCATGAGTAGGGTGGACTTGCCTTGATAAATTTATGTCTTTCTTTGGCCTATAATTGTGGAGAAAACTTCCCCATAGCCAAATAATGAGAAATATCTGCAAACCAAGAATTTTTAGTAGACACTACAAAAGGGTATTCATCGAGAAAATTATCCTTCATAAGGGTATCAATATTATCATTATGCAGCCTAGAAAGGAAATAATCAACTATTTTTTCATTTTCTAGCCTATCCAGAATGGTAATAATGAATTCCTGTAATAGTAACAACCATCTAGTAATCGTTCCATTAGTAATTGGTTTATTCTTTAAATATCTAATAGAAGAATGATCTATATTGATGAAAGTTTCACAACCATTAGTATAATGCCAAAAGTTATTAATGGCATGAACAACAACTAAAAAATCATTTTATGTTACTGTGTAATTTAACTCTGCATGAGTCAAATTTTTACTCATATAATAAATAACATAAGGAGTTAAGTCTTTTTGTCACAATACAACCCCTAAAGTTGTATTTTAAGCATGAGTGGAAATATAAAATGGAAGAGACCATTTAGGCCCTCTTAAGATTGGTGATTTACTAATTTTTTGTTTTACTAATTCAAAAGCCTTTTGGTAGTCAAAATTCTAACAAAATCACGATCTTGTTTAAGAAGTTTAAAAAGTGGAGAGGCTATTTTGTGAAGTGTTCTATGAATCTTCTATAATATCATATGAAACCATAAAAAATATAACATCTCTTTGAAAACTAGGAACTGAAATTTTAGAGATTACATCTACCTTTGATGCTTCTACCTTGATTCCAACTCTTCAAATGTGATGTCCCAAAATAATTCCTTCATTAAACATCATAAAAAAAATTTCATGATTTAATGAAATATTTTTTTCTTTGCATATAATGAGAATTTTTTCTAAATTTTCAAGAGCTCCTTCAAATTTTTTTCCATAGACAGTAAAATCATCCATGTAAAATTATACACAATCATGAATCAGATAAAAAAGGATACCTAAAATTTCTCTTTCGAATGTTGCAGGTTCATTAAATAACCCAAAAGGAGGTACCCTACACGCATATGTAACCCATGGACACGTCAAAGTTTTTTTATATTGATCTCTTGGTGCCAGTAGAATTTGATTATATCCATTGCAACTATCAAGAAATGAAAAATATTTCTTCCTTACTAAAGTATCTAATACTTGATTAATGAAAGGTAGTGGAACATGATCTTTTATAGTAGCTTTGTTTCATTCTTTATAGTCAATGCACACTCTCCACTTTCCATTATTCTTAGGAACAAACACTAAAGGTCAAGCCCATTGGCTATCTAATATTGGATAAATGAAATTAACATTAAGAAATTTTTGTAATTCCTTCTTAACAATTTCTCTAAGATTAGAATTCATCCTACTTTGAGGTTGTCTCACCGTTTTCGCATTTTCTTGAATATGTGAAGCATACATGTATTAGGGTCATTTCCCTTCATATCATTTTATTCCCAAGCATATGCGAAATAATGTTTTTGTAACATATTTACGAGTTGTTTATTTTTAAATTCTTCCAAGTTATTATTAATGTTCAATGTTTTTCTTAGAAAAAATTCTGCGAAAGAATTGCCAAAATTTTCCATAGAATGTAAAGCTACTTTAGATGGTCAAGATGATAAATATTCAATATTAAATTTATCTTGAAAACTTTGATCGTGTTCACAATATGAATAAGAATCATTTTCATCAAATTTATCAATTGATCTTCCTCATCAATTTGTGACATCCTCAAAGTCTTCATTATCATCATCAATCCATACTTCATTTTCTATTTCAACTATTTTAATAAATTGAATGTCTTGGTAGAACTTCCATATGAAATGTACATATCACCAGATCTACAACATATAAATGCCTCAGCTGTAGCTAGCCAAGGTCTACCAAGGATCAGTGGATGGCCTCCTAAATTATTTATGGGAGTCAAATCATAAAGTCAACACGATATTCGATGAATCTAAAGATACAGATACATATTCTAATATACCATCTGGATTAATAACATATCTATGTGCTATTTGTAATAAGGTTGGGGAATATTGAAGATTAGGAAGCTCCAATTGATCCACAGTTTGTTTGCTCGTGATATTAATGGCTTCTCTTAAGTCAATCACAATATTTGGGATCTCAATACCATTGATGTGAATTTTTACAATAGGGCTACTTGGATCTAAATATTTTTGAACTAGTGATTTCCCCATCATAATATCTATAATATTTCTTACCAATTGAATCTTTTTAATATCTTGTCCTTTTCATCCTCATTTTTTAATGCAAAACTCCTTTATTGTTTTTGCAAATAGGGGTATTTCCTTTATATATTTAAGTAAATTAATTTTGATACAATTATTTTTCGATTCATCTAGCATATTATATCTGGTTACAATGATTTTACTTTTTATTCCCTTATCAATTTGAAGCATTTGAGGAAAAGGAGGACTTCGTAGGGAAACAAAATGTTTCTTTGGAATTATAGAGTTGATTTTATCTGGTTGTCACCTAATTGTGTAGGAACATCTCCCTTTGAAGGGGTCTTTTATTGATTAAGAGATTCCTCTTTTTCAACACTTTTATCCTCCTTATATTCTTACATGAAATTGGTGGCAATTTATTTTGCAATACTCTACCAGATCTAAGTTGGACATCATTTAGACCTAAAGGAGTTATCATACAAACCTAAAAAAATTCGGCCCTCAAAATTATAGATGGGTTGCTCAAGAGCTTTATTATTTGTATTTAGGTGTGGTTGATTAGGTAGTTTATTAAATTTTATAGGAAATGGAGTGGATGACAAGGGAAGCGGTTCACTTGATGTCAATTGGGTTTGGATTTTTGGTTGAGTGTGTTTTGAAGGTTGAGGAGGATAGTACTAAGGTTGGTATTGAGAATGGTTGTTGAAGTTGAGGATACTGAGGATTTGTTCTGCAATAATTTTCCCAACCCTATTAAAAAGATGGATTTTGGGGTTGAGGTTGCCACAATTTCCAAGGCATAAGTGCATTCCAATTACTTTGTGGTTTTGCATATGATTGATATTGTGTGTTGGGATCTTGCACCATACCTGTTTATCGAGGTTTCCAAGGTCTCATAGGGGCAATAAAGCAAGGTGATTCAACTTGACTTGTTCCGGCTTCATCTTGTAAAATAACCTTAATTCCAGGTATTGAGGGAAATTATTTTTTATCATGATTTTTTGCACATATAAAACATATTTCAACACTATCAAAAGGACATTCTCATAAAGAATGTATTTTTTTGTGTTTTCTATCCTTAAAGTGTCAAGTTGTTCACTAATATTTCCAAGGATATTTATTTTAAATTTGTTAAACAAATTTCCTAATTTTCCAATACTTATTGATCCAAACACATATTTTCTTACTCTAGACATGATTGGATCTCTTTATTGTTTACCATATTTTTCCTTGCCTCTTGCAATGTGTTTGCATAACTCACAAATTTCTTCAAATGAAAACTGGGAGATACCTCTTTTTCACATTATATTGAGAATATCAATCCAGTCATCCCTTATATTTTCTAGCAAAAGAGTTTTTGATGTCTCTTCATTTAAATTGTGCATTTTAGCCCTTTTGATATTGTAGGAAAATCTTTCCACCAGATGTTACAGGTTTTAATCCTCTTTTTCAACCATCTTAAAGACTCCATCCTTAAGGTTACGATGCATGCACAAATATTTATATTTTTTCTAGGAATATTATTTTCATGTCATCCCATGTTCTGATAAAATGTGTTCCTAGACCCATGCACCATTTAAGAGTTAGATCTTTTATAGTAGTTGGAAATAATTTCAATTTTGAGTATCAAGTAGATAATCATATGATCTGCATAGTACTTCAAACTCAAAAAGAAATTTCTTTGGATCCTTAGTCCTTAACCAAAGAAAGTTAGGAAGGATGGATGGTGAGATATTTTTCATGGTAGCAGTGGTGTCTCTATCTAGGATGGGAAATCCAAAAATATCCTCTTCATGAAAATTTCTATCATAACCCCTTCCACTTCTACCACCTTGACCTCCTCCACCACCTCCTCATATTATGCCTCTTCCTCCACGAAATATTGGTATATCATCTCCATTATGAACGTCTCCTTCTCCCTCTCGTTCCATTGTAGATTATTCATAGCTAAGATAAGGTTCAATAATAGGGTTTTCTACTTCTTCCTCTAGTCCTTCCACTAATTGTATGTCAGGAAAAAAAATTCCTCTTCTTCTTCAATTGGTACTTCTAACTATTTTCTTAAGAGTTGTTCACCTGTTGAAGAAAGAAAAATAAATCCTTTAGTAGGGGATGTAGGTTCTTCAACTAAAACTTCTGTATATGAGGTTGGTGAATCCATAGGCTGAATTTAAAACCTATGCACTTCATGAAGTCTATGTCCACATGCTATGGATTGAATGTGAGTGTTCGTGGATGGGGTGGAACTACGTGGTCTAGCGGGGTTGGTTGGTGATGTTAGAATTTGAACTACATCCTCTACCTTTAAATAAAAATATACCTATGGAATCATGTTCTTTATACATGCATCCTAAATGATTTTAACATGATTTTCATTAAATGCATCTAGGAAATGAATGCATCTAGCATGATATGCAAATAAAAAATAAATTTCTATATACACTTCCTCGACAATGACACCAAAAATGTTGGGTAATTTAATTGATAGTTAAATTATGTCATTAAATTTTCAAACCGAGGTTTGTGTAATTATGAAGTGTATGTACAAAATATATACTAGGAGGTTTATTTTTTAATTTAAAGATTTCAAATTCAAAAACAAAATGTAAATTTCAACTACTCTAGAGTAGCTCTTGCCAAGTCTCACACATATTTTTTTGTAAGATCAACCAACTACACCAAAGAAATTTAATCTAAGAATCGAAATGACTATTTTACAAAACTGAAATTGACAATTTATTCTAATTGAGCAGGATGGAAATACTACACCAATGGCCAGAATTAAACGTCTACGTTATTCTATGTTACCTTGTAGAAATGAAAGTCTAAGCTACTTTTGCAAAATTGAAAGTCTATGTTATTGAATAAGAAAAATAACTTGAAATAATTTAACTCATTATCCTACCAGTAGAGGAAATGGAGCGAAATTAATTTGAAAATAAATGAATGAATAATATTCAAAAATTATGTTGTGCAATATTAATGAGAGTTAATACAAGCATGAAATAAATCTCAGACTAAGCTATAAAATAATGCATATAAGAAATGAAGGGAATGCTTTTGTTATTTTTATCTTATTTGAGCGCTCAATCCTATGGAAATCAAAGCAGCAATGAGTAATATTGAATGGAAAACAGAGCGTTTATGAATCACAAACATCTAGTTAATTGCAACTAGATTGAAATAACTTCACATAAATAAATAAAATTTAAATTACTATGCTAGCTTACAACTCTTCAGGGGGGCCTCCTATTTACTGTAAGAATCAAAGAACTCAGATCAAGCAATTAATCACCAAAGCATGGACTTATAAGAGGAACACAATCATTGAATTTATGAAAATAGAGTCTTCAATAGAAACAATTACAGAACTAGAATTAACTTTTTTCCTCAGATTGAAGCATATTTATATTGTCTTTAACTAACAAATTCATAAGAAAGTAATGTCGAGAAACAAGTTATTTAATCGACACTTAAGTTTCCTACTTAAAATAGAAATCTCTTATGCTTTGAAGAATATATTCTTCACGATTTTCTCTGAGAAGAGAAAATCATGATATTTTTTGTCAACGCATCATTGTTTCCAGATCTCGAACCTCGTTCACTTGATTCCAATCTCGTTTGATAATGAAATTGATTGCATTCAAATTCTATGCAAGGACAAACTGTTGTAACTAGAGTTTACTTCTAGTTTGACTGTCAAAATCCTCAATATCTATGATTTTCCAAGTAGGTACAATAGGTGGATATTCATATGCTTGAAATTTGACATCCATCCATGTATTTTGTCCTTCTTCAAACTCGTAGAACCTGTCTAAACAGAGCTTGTTGTTTAGCTATGAAATTTGTACATTTTAGTAGTCATAGAAATATTTTAATCAATTTTTTTTAGAAAAAATAGATTATGAGTTATGAATGATACCTTATTTCATGCTTGAGAAGGACATGGATGACCTTACAACTTGTAGATATAGAAAGAACGTATATGGGGTAAAGAAAAACTAGATTATGAGTTATGAATGGTACCTTATTTCATGCTTGAGAAGTACATGGATAACCTTACAACTTGTATATATAGCAAGAACATATATAGGGTAAATGAAAAGAAATGGAAAAAGAGTATCAAAATGAAGACAATTTAGGAATCCAACATACCATAAATAAATCATAGAGATGGTATTGAATACATAATTTTTATGGAATGTATTGTGTCCATTGTAACTCTCAAGTTACAAATAGAGAATTATGGAGTAGATTTTTTGTACATTATTTTTTAGTGTCCATTTACTAGTTCTACCCCAGAAAAATATGTGAGGTGCGAAGAGAAATGTGTGAGGCAAGAACATATATAAGGTAAATGAAAAGAAATTGAAAAAGAGTATCAAAATGAAGACAATTTAGGAATCCAACATACCATAAATAAATCATAGAGATGTTATTGAATATATAATTTTTATGGAATGTATTGTGTCCATTGTAACTCTCAAGTTACAAATAGAGAATTATGGAGTAGATTTGTTGTACATTATTTTTTAGTGTCCATTTACTAGTTCTACCCAAGAAAAATATGTGAGTGCGAAGAAAAATGTGTGAGCTATGTAGCTCTGGTGGTTAATGGGATTCTAAAATAATATTAATTGGATTTTAGAATAATAAACATTAATTTAAGTCAATATAAAATATTAAATTAATGTTAATTTTATTATTAATTGAAGAGACTTATTGTACAGCTCAAGGATGTGTAATTTTGTCATTTGTTAGGTCTCTTTAAAATAAAAATTATGTTCTAAATAGAAAAATAATGTTGACTATAATTAAAAAATAATAATATATTGTAAAGTAATTAGAAGTAAAAAAAATGTGTTAATCATTGTGCTGAGAGGTGCTATACATCCCAGTTTAGGTGACCTTAAAGCTAGTGTGAGTGTTAAATGGATGTGTGTTAGATGAGTGACCATTAGATGGGTGAGTGTTAGATGGGTGATAATAAGGTGAGCGTGAGCATTATATGGGTGAGTGTTGCGTGAGTGTGAGCGTTAATGTTAGATGGGTGAGCATTAGATGTGATTTTTAATCATGAATATTTAGCATGGAATCTATTATTAACTTCTAAATAATTTTTTTTACAATACCATGACACTAGTTCACTTCTCTATTATAGTTACAATACTTGAATTTTCATGACGCGAGTTCACTTCTCTGTTACAGTTACAATACTTGAATTTCATCGAAAATAAAATATTCACTTAGCATAAATATCTTCTTCTTGAAACTCTAAACTATTTGTAATTGGTTACATTCTTATGATTCCCATTTCCCATCATTCAACATTATTAATCACTTTGCATTCAAATGGGGTAGTAGAAAATAACTAATAGGTGTCAAAATAAGAAAAGTAGAAGAAAATAGTTCTTGATTGATTGCAATGAAATTTTTTTGTAATTGACTATATTCTTATTATTGAGATTTTATATCATTCAATATTGTTACATTGTCATTTTGCACTTAAAATATTTATTTCATCATTTTCATCATTCAATTACTAGAAGTCTCTCTCATCTCAATAATTTTAGGTAATAAACAAAGTTAAAATTAAATTACCAAATTAATCTTAAACATATTTAACATATTTAAAATGATCAAAATAATTATATGTTCAACAAATTTTGTATGACCACACACCAACTGATCTATCAAGCTCCTAGAGGGATCAAATCTCTCTACGTGCAAGCCTTTCCTCAAGTTTTGCACTCAAAAAAGAGGTTTGCACATCCAGAGGTTTGATCCCTCCTGTGGGTGCTTCATAGATTGATCCCTCCCGTGGGTGCTTGATAGATCGAGTGTCAAGATAGATCTAGTAAATCTTGTATTTTTCAAAAATATTTGAATAAGATATTTAAATAAATTATTTGAAAGAATATTTATATTAACTAATTTTTATTTAAATAAATTATTTGAAAGAAAATTTATATTAAGTAAATTTTTAGGGTTAATTTTTTTATTTGGTTTTATATATATTCTATTTAGTATTAAAAATGCAATTTATATAATGAAAAATAAGACATTGTATTTTACACTCTAAAAAAATATAAAGATAAATAAATTTGATTTGTACCTAAAATAGATTATGTTGGTGTCTATTTCATTAAATAAAATATACTATAAATTTGCATCAAGTTATATAAGATAAAGTTATGAGATAATGTCTAGTGAAATAGGAGCAGCTCCAATCAAAGCAATGAAGCAATTGCTATGGTGAGGCTCATAAGATATCTAAAAAGAATTGAGCAAATGGGAGTAGGTAGATGACCTAATGTTATCTTCAAGGAAGGCATGAGTGAAAGAAAGAAAACATGGATGAGACAAAACTACACATGGATGCAAAAATGGAGTATCTACCTCAATGCATGTCCCACAAATAGCAAGGAGTTAAAGAATTTTTTTATGGAGAAGTTTCTTAAACAGGTATGGGGAAAAGAATTGGGTAGAAAGAAGTACTACATTGAAGAATTCAACCCTACTTATGATCTCCAACAAAAGGAGTACATTGGAGCTAACATTCTGTGGGGGGCAAAGGTTATTATTGCTCGATTAAGAACCAACTTGCATCATGGAAAAGGCTTAAAGAAGCTTGGGAAGAACAACGAGTGTGTACATTTTGCATGTCTAGGGCAGTGGAATCGGAAAAACATTTCATTTTGGAATGCGATGCGTTCAAAGATTTAGAGAAAGTTACGGGAATATGTTAGCATCTATTTTTTGGCATTGTTTTTTCAGGATGAGATTGTTGTAAGGTTGGGACAGCTCATCATCAATTTGAATAAGAAAAGAACTGAAATGCAAAAGGCGAAAAAAAGGGAACTCATAGTCTCATAGACAATTTTTAGTCTCCTAGACGTTAAAATTTCATTTCATTTCATATACGAGCTTAATTGGTAGTAGCTAAATTCCAAGATATCTAAACAACCAAATTTGAAGATGCTCTCACATATTTGGTTGCGTTGAATCATGCTATATACACACTTGAACTTCTAATGCTCCCACACATCACACTCTGGTTGGCTTAGTTTCTTTTGGTCCATTCTGCATAGTATGAGGTATGCACAAGGCAGTCAGAAGACCTGAAAGAGGGAGAGTCCCTGTTAGTGTACCTACCAAAATTGGAGCTCAATACAAGTCTTAAAAAGTCACTTTTCATTTTAGTTATTTTAAATTAAAATTTAATATCAATTGAATTGTCTTAAATATAAAATTTAAGACAAAAATAGTGTGAGACAAAAATAATTTGAGACAAAATTTTATATTTAAGACAAAAACAATTTGAGACAAAATTATTTAAGACAAAAACAATTTGAGACAAAAAATTTAAGACAAAAAAATTTAAGACAAAAGTATTTTAAGACAAAATTTTATATTTAAGACAAAACGAATTTGAGACAAAAATATTTTAAGACAAAACTTTATATTTAAGTCAAAAGCAGTTTGAGACAAATATATTTTAAGACAAAAGCAATTTGAGACAAAAATATTTTAAGACAAAATTTTAGATTTAAGACAAAAGCACTTTGAGACAAAAATATTTAAGATAGAACTTTATATTTAAGACAATGGTGACTTAAGACAATGACAATTAAGACGAAACCCATTTAGGATAGTTAGCAATTAAGACAAAATCATTAGCATTGGGAAGTTTGCATTGAAATATCCATGAGTGGATAGTGGATAAAATTATATTTTTTATTTTTGAAAATAGATATTCAAACCACATGAAATTTAATCATGTCATATTTATTTCTTTTATATTATATTTTTCTTTTTTCATTAAACCACATTCTAAAAATTTAATAAATAAATAGATAAAAAAATATTATTTTTGGTTGGCAACTCAAGGGGATTTGAACTTTGAATCTCGTGTTTTAACCATAGCTGCTCCAACACTAATATTCTTGGGCATATTATGTTTTTTCCTGCTAACCGCTCCAAATACAACCTCTAAGAACTAGTAGGGTCCAAGGAAAAGAGCTACAAGTTCCCCAAATCTGATCTGCATTTCATGGACAATCACATTTCCCCCAAATGTCCTCCACATATTTGCCTTGGTGTATTGGAGTTTGAAAAATACATAGGATGCCACAAGTAATCCTAATCACAAGACTCAACTTTCCTAATGACTAGGAGGCCTTAAAAATAAAGAAACATCTTAACTTATGCCTAAAATTACTAAAATTTCCTATCCCAAATATGAAATTAGAAATTCTACAAAATTATAGGGCAACAAGGAAACCAACTTCCTCTTCCAAAAATCTCTTAGACCTTATGGAGGACAAATACAAATTTTGAAATAAATTGTTGAAATTATGCTCTTGCATCAATAGCTACCAATGTATCCTTGTAGGCCACCCCCTTTAACAATAGTAATACCAATGTCCTTTACCAACTAGAAGGAACTCCTTACATAATTCTCTCTTAGATCCCCTTAACCCATTGCAATGATTGTCTTTGATGCCTACCTAGTTGCAAGCACATTAAGAAGCAATGTAGCATATTGATGGTTGAGGATTTCGATAAGTATGTGATTTTGTTGACATCTTGTGACTGTCCCGTATGTGAATATATAAAATCTTGGATGCATGTCGCCCTGAAACTATAACATGACTTAGTATTGCCTATCATACCATGTCACTTCCTCCTCGAGACACCTAGAACTCACTAACACTTCCTGTCACACACTCTTATTCATTCATTTATGAATTTTGACCTAGTGCGCCTCTGTTATGTTTTCCTGGCACTACCTAACACTCCTTAGCACACATTGGCACACCTAGGCACTTGGAACAACTTTGTATGCTTCCCTAGCACTCTAACATGCCTTGGCACTTCCTAGAATACCGTGTCACTCCCTTCTTAACACACCTGGAACTGGCTTATACTTCATTTCCATGCATTTTAAACTAGTGCCCCCTTGTGTTTCCCTGACACTTGGCCCTCACACTCCCTAGCATGTGTTCATGCCACACCTTGGCACCTGCCACATCTTGGCATGCCTATCATGCCTTGGAACGGCCTAACATGTCTTAGTACTTCTAGGAATTCCCTGACACACCTTGTTATTCCTTAGCTTTCAAGTCGTCATAGATAACCTTGCTTTTTTTGTGACTTGGGAACCCAACCAAGTCATTGGAAAATCGATGTTGTGCCTAGCCCAAAGTTTCCCTTTGTCTGAAACTTCTTTGTCCAACCCTTTATGTAACCATAGGCTTACCTCCTACAAGTCTTATTCTGACCTTCTCCTAACACACTTTATCCTTGAGACACTTGGAATTCGTTGACACTACTTGGCACACACTCTTATTCGTTCATTTCCATGCATTTGGACCTATTTCTCCCTTGCAATGTCCTGGCACTCCCTGACAGTCCTCAACATCCATTGACACTTTCTGGCATGTGTTAGCATGCCTTTTCATTCCTTGGCACACATTGACAATCCTTAGTTATCATGCCCTCACAATTACCCTTACTTTTTTGCAACTTGGGAACCCAACCAAGTCTTGCCTTGAATATAACAACTTGACTAAGTTACGGTTACTACAACTAGATTGTGCCTTGTTCACCTAAGAAATGACTATAACCCCTCACCCATTTAACCCCCTAAACGCTAAACCCCTAACCCATTTAACCCCCTAAACCCTTAACCCCTAACCCCTTAAACGCTAATTCCCGACCCCTAACCCATTTAACCCCCTAAACCCCTAAAACCCTAACCCATTTAACCCCCAAACCCTAACCCCTAACCCCTAAAATACTTAACTGCTAAATCCCCTAACCCCCTAAACCTCTAAACCCCTAACCCATTTAACCCCCTAAACCTCTAACCTCTTAACCTCTAACCCCTTAACCCCTTAACCACTAACCCCTAACCCCTAAAATCCTTAACTGCTAAATCCCCTAACCCCCTAAACCTCTAAACCCCTAAGCCCATTTAACCCTGTAAACCCTAAATGACTAACCCTTAACCCGTAACCCCTTAAGCCCTAATTCCCAACCCCTAACCCATTTAACCCCTAAAACCCTAACACATATAACCCCTAAACCCTAAACCTCTAAACCCTTAAACCCCTAAACCACTAACACCTAAAACCCTAATCCCTTAACCCCTAAACCGTTAACGCTTAACCATTAACCCATTAACCCCTTAACCCTAACCCCTAAAATCATTAACTGCTAAATCCACTAAGCCCTAAGCCCCTAATCCCTAATCCCTTAACCACTAGCTCATTATAAACCTAACCCCTAACTGCGCCTAAATCCCCTAACACCTAAGCCCCCAATCCCTAATCCCTTAACCAATAACTCATTATTCCTCTAACCCCTAAATGCGCGTAAATCCCATAAACCCTAAACCCCCAATCCATAACCCCTTAACCACTAACTCATTATTCCCCTAACCCAAATCCCTAATCCCTTAAATACTAATGCATTATGCCCCTAACCGTTAAGCCCCCAATCCCTAACCCCTTAACCACTAACGAGAATATACCATAGTGGGCATGCACAAGAAGAAGAACCAAAGAAATAAAATTCAATAAAGGAAGCACAACCACCACTCCAAACTCGCTTCTCTAAAACACATACAACTGCAATAAATCCCACTGAAGCTTACAAATTTATCAAGCCCTAATTAAATTACTAATAAATTCAACAAGCCAACATGCTACAATTTGTTGAGTCAACCCCAATCAATTAGTAATTATTGCATGAATGTACATTTGTTTGTAGTTTTATTTAAAAGGCTGAAATTCTCTCAAGAGCGTATAGAATATATCCAAAAGTTTAAAAAATGGAAATTTTGCTTACCTCCACAAGGTATCATCACACCCGGATAGGTGAAAACATACAAGTCTAAATCTTCTACCTCTAAGTCTCAATGGCACTTCAACATGTCAATAACATACTTGCAACAATGCTTAATGAGTTTTTTCTATTGGCTAAAGAGATGTACATCCATCCATCCAAAAATAAACATCTCAATCAATCCAACACCATAAATTGTGCTAAATAGTTCATCATGTTATTTCAAATATTACAATATTTTCTTATATTAGCTCACATATTCCTTGAATATTTGAAAGCCAAACTACCTTAGCACAATATACCAGAAAGATTTGTACTCTAAAAGACAAAAAAAGACAACAAACTAAAATAGGAACTTTAACTGTAATCCAGACACTTCATTCTTAGCAACATGATATCTAATGAAGATGATATGTGGAAAAAAAGGTTTCATATATTGTCTATCACATGTCAAACCGAGTGAACAAACACATGCATAGAAAACATTAGAAATAGGGTTCATAGATTGACTTGTATTATATGGTTTAAAACCCTTCTTGTCTCCTTCAAGGGGGTTTCTGGAGGTCTTAAAAAAGACTTCCTTTTGCTAACTAAATGGATTTTTTTCTTTCACACATGTATGGAAACATACTTTCCAAATCATATTGTAATAGATTCATAAGGTGATATTATTGGTATTAACTACACCTTATTTGGAGACATCATTTTTATTGTAGGGGTTGGTATCTTTCTATTGGATGTGGTTGGTGATGTGAAGACTACTCAATCTCTAGTAAAGATTCATACTAACTCTAACAAGCTTATGGATGCTTTTTTACAAAGGGAGACCCCTCTAAGCTTAACTCATTGGATTCTTTGTTTTTTCATGCTAATTATTGTTCTCAACTTTCCTTCTCCAAGGGGTTGAGACTATTTGCTTCATTTATTTTACATGGCCCAGTGAAAGAAGAAGAATGGAGATTGTCTCCACATCTTTTCCATTTCGCTAAGTTACAAAAAAAGAGTCAAATTCTATAGCCAATAGACTAATAGTCTCTTGATACACCTTTAGTGAGTTATGCATAGCTCTCACCTATCACTGTAGCTCAATGAAATGACATCTAATAGCTCCAAGACACCATTATAAATGGAGTAGTTGTGAAGTTGTTGTTAAATGATCACCTCCAAATGTTCAATTCTCATGAATTTTGGGGGAGGGGGGTCTTTTGGTGTATTGAGCGGGGCAAGGGGACATAAGGGTAGCATGGATGGGTAGAAGTGAGAGGTTCAAGCATGGTTTACTAAGATCTATAATGCTAACATTAGAGAATGAGAAGGAGCCTTAGGGCCTTATGGCATAGGGGCTAGGGGACCTATAGGTAAGGCAATGAGAGAAATTGATAGGGGAACCCCCAATAGTTGTGACAAGGGGATTAGGGGCCACATTATCACAACCCATACGCACTTAACCCATAACCACTAAAGTCCCTATCCCTTCAACCCCAAAGCCACAATCCCTTAATCCCTACACCCATAACTCATAACAAATTAACCCCTTGATCCCTTAAACCCAAAGCCATTAACCCCTTAACCCCTAACCACTAACTTATAATCCTTGAACCCCATAAAACCTAATCCCATATCCTCTTAAACCTTGACCCTTAACCCATAACCCCTAACCCCTAAACTCATTAACCCCTAACCCCTTAACCTTCTGACACCTAAATAACATAACCCTTAGGCACTTAACCCATAAATCCCCTAACATGTAAGCCCTTGATGGTTGAGATTAACCCCTAAATCCCTTAGCCACTAAGCCATTAACCTCTAACCCTTAAACCCCCTAACCTCTAAATCCCATAAGCCCTAACCCTTTAACCTTTACCCTTAACCCCTTGCTCCTAAACCCTTAAACCCATTAACTCCTAGAACCCCTTATCCTTTATCCCAAACCAGAGGTGCTCCAATGCTAATATTCTTGGGCATATTATGCTTTTTCCTGCTAACCGCTCCAAATACAACCTCTAAGAACTAGTAGGGTCCAAGGAAAAGAGCTACAAGTTCCCCAAATCCGATCTACATTTGATGGACAATCACATTTCCCCCAAATGTCCTCCACATATTTGCCTTGGTGTATTGGAGTTTGAAAAATACATAGGATGCCACAAGTAATCCTAATCATAAGACTCAACTTTCCTAATGACTACGAGGCCTTAAAAATAAAAATAAAAACATCTTAACTTATGCCTAAAATTATTAAAATTTCCTATCCCAAATATGAAGTTAGAAATTCTACAAAATCATAGGGCAACAAGGAAACCAACTTCCTCTTCTATAAATCTCTAAGACCTTATGGAGGACAAATACAAATTTTGAAATAAATTGTTGAAATTGTGCTCTTGCATCAGTAGCTACCAATGTATCCTTGTAGGCCACCCCCTTTAACAATAGTAATACCAATGGCCTTTACCTAGAAGGAGCTCCTTACATAATTCTCTCTTAGATCCCCTTAACCCATTGTAATGATTGTCATTGATGCCTACCTAGTTGAAAGCACATTAAGAAGCAATGTAGCATATTCCTGGTTGAGGATTTCGATAAGTATGTGATTTTGTTGACATCTTGTGACTGTCCCGTATGTCAATATATAAAATCATTTTTTTTTATACCAGTTTAAGGATTGACACCATCAAGTGTGTGCCCTAACATGGATGGAACACTAACTGCATGTTGTATATATTGTAATGTAAATGAATAATCTCTTCTGGAAAAGGCTCCACTCATAATGCCATTTCGCAAATTCTTGCACTCAGTAATCGTGGTCAGATTTTAAGGTACCATGTTCTCGTAAGGGTAAACCTACCTATCCATCTCTTTAAACGCACACATCACACATGTTGGCTTGATCTTGTGCTTGTTGTGGGGAAAATGTTGTTGCAGTGGAACCCCCAAATTAGATTTATTTGGGTTGACCCTGATTTGAGTAGCTCTGAATGACTTCAAATTACCCTTGCCTTGACTGCGCAATCCTCATTGGCATCTCCAATGGATGTGTGATGCATTGGATGCATCAACATAGTCACAACTGATAGTCACACTACCCTTTCACCTATCTCTCCACTGAGTCTCCACTGGAACTCCCATGCAAGTAGTTAACTGTTGTCTCTGTTCAATTTATTAATGAGTTATTATTTGTGAATTAATTTAACTAATTAATTCACTGCACTCCCACTAATGTATCAATCAGTTAGAAATAGACACAATTAGTTCAATTGAGTTTAACTCCAAGGATGTAGTTAAACTGAAACAAACTCCATGAACTACTTCACCAACTCCATCATAACTCTGCCACTTGAGTCCTGACTTGAGTCCTCCATGCATGAACACCATTAAACCCTAGGAATTGTGTAATTCCTTTAGCTAGCTAATCTACCACACCTGTTAACTGAAATTAAGTGCTCCAAGAGAATAAGTTGTTATTTAGGGTCTAATTATTAGTAAGAGCTAATAATAATCGACGCTTCTATTTTTAGATCAGCGATCTATAAATAGACTTCACCCAATATGTCTAAAAATAGAAATCCATCTATTTTTCCAACTTGACCAACCATCCACAAATAGCATCCTGCAACTTCTGAAATATGGTCTCCATGTATAAAAATAGACATAGTCTAAAAATAGACTTGCGCCAAAAATAGCCTATGAGCCCACTTAGTGAAGGCGAATCTTTTCACTAAGCTCATCATCTTGTTGAATCTCAACACCTAGAACTCGCTAACACTCCCTGTCACACACTCTTATTCATTCATGTATTAATTTTGACCTAGTGCTATGTTATGTTTTCTTGGCACTCCCTAACACTCCTTAGCACGCATTGGCACACCTTGGCACTTGGAACATCTTTGTATGCTTCCTAGCACTCTAACATGCCTTGGCAATTCCTAGAATACTGTGTCACTCGCTTCTTAGCACACCTGGAACTGGCTGATACTTCATTTCCATGAATTTTAAACTAGTGCTCCCTTGTGTTTCCTTGACACTTGGCCCTCACACTCCCTAGCATGTATTCATGCCACACCCTGGCACCTACCACATCTTGGCATGCCTATCATGCCTTGGAACTACCTAACATGTGTTAGTACTTCTAGGAATTCCCTGACACACCTTGGTATTCCTTAGCTTTCATGCTGTCATAGATAACCTTACTTTTTTTGCGACTTGGGAACCCAACCAAGTCAATGGAAAATAAATGTTGTGCCCAACCCAAAGTTTCCCTTTGTCTGAAACTACTTTGCGCAACCCTTTATGTAACCATATGCTTACCTCCTACAAGTCTTATTTCGGCCTTCCCCTAACACACTTTATCCTTGAGACACTTGGATTTCATTGACACTACTTGGCACACACTCTTATTCGTTCATTTCCATGCATTTTGACCTAGTTCTCCCTTGCAATGTCCTGGCACTCCCTAACACTCCTCAACATCCATTGACATTTTCTAGCATGTGTTAGCATGCCTTTTCATTCCTTGGCACACACTGACACTCCTTAGTTCTCATGCCCTCACAATTACCCTTACGTTTTTGGAACTTGGGAACCCAACCAAGTCTTGCCTTGACTATAACAACTTGACCAAGTTATGGTTACTACAACTAGATTATGCCTTGTTCACCTAATAAATGGCTATAACCCCTCACCCATTTAACCCCCTAAACCCTAAACCCCTAACCCATTTAACCCCCTAAACCCTAAACCTCTAAACCCTTAACCCCTTAAACCCTAATTCCCGACCCTAATCCATTTAACCCCCTAAACCCCTAAAAACCTAACCCATTTAACCCCCAAAACCTAACCCCTAACCCCTTTAACCCCTAACTGCTAAAATCCTTAACTGCTAAATCCCCTAACCCCCTAAACCTCTAAACCCCTAACCCATTTAACCCCCTAAACATCTAGCCCCTTAACCTCTAACCCCTTAACCCTTTAACCCCTAACCCTAAAATCCTTAACTACTAAATCCCCTAACCCCCTAAACCTCTAAACCCCTAAACCCATTTAACCCCGTAAACCCTAAACGTCTAACCCTTAACCCCTTAAGCTCTAATTCCCAACCCCTAACCCATTTAACCCCCTAAACCCCTAAAACCCTAACCCATTTAACCCCGAAAACCTAAACCTCTAAACCCTTAAACCCCTAAACCACTAACACCTAAACCCCTAACCCCTTAACCCCCTAACCCCTAAACTGTTAACGCTTAACCATTAACCCATTAACCCCTCACCCCTAACCCCTAAAATCCTTAACTTCTAAATCCCCTAAGTTCCTAATCCCTAATCCCTTAACCACTAGCTCATTATTCACCTAACCCCTAACTGCGCCTAAATCCCCCAACCCCTAAGCCCCCAATCCATAATCCCTTAACCACTAACTCATTATTCCCCTAACCCCTAAATGCCCCTAAATCCGCTAACCCCTAACCCCCCAATCCATAACCCCTTAACCACTAACTCATTATTCCCCTAACTCAAATCCCTAATCCCTTAAATACTAATTCATTATGCCCCTAACCCTTAAGCCCCCAATCCCTAACCCCTTAACCACTAACACATTATTCCCCTAGACCCTAAACCTCTAACCCTTAAGCCCCTATTCCCCTAACCCCTTATTCTACCAGGCTCGTGGTGCTTTCTTGAGGCCATACAAGGATTTTACCGCTTGCATGCTTTATGTTCCTAACCCTTCACAAAAAATCCTTCTGGTTGGGACACAAAAACATTCTCTTTCATATCTCCATTCAAGAAAGCAATTTTTACATCCATTTGATGGAATTTCCAACTTTTTGAGTTTCTAGGGAAAATAATGTCCATATGGTATCCCATTTTGCTATGGGGGAAAATTTATTCTCATAATAGACCCCTTCTTTTTGTGTAAAACCTTTTGCCACAAGCCTAGATTTATTCTTTTCAAGTGATCCATCTGCTTTATACTTGTTTTTGAAAAATGTTAGCGCTTAATTTAGCAAGGGTCCTAGGAGGGGTTCCAAAGGGACTACTACTAGATCAAGTGGAAACAATGGGACAAGGACCCATTGTCACCTCATTCAATTTCCCTTGCTCTTTATGAACTTTCATTGATGGGAGTAGTCTCGATATAGGGAAATTACTAGAATGATGAGACCAATAATGATGCACAATGTGATTTCCAATGCCCATTCAAAGAAGAGGATTAGATAATAGGTTCCCTACTTTAGAAGCAAAAGAAGGACTCTCCAAGAAAGGCCTGAGGGAAAGATGACCTTGGGTTTAGGAATATTAAAAAATGATGAATGCCTAAGATAAAAACTTCCAAAATCCCTCTCTTGTGATTGACGTGTTTATACTAGGCTTCAAAGTGAGGCAAGTAAAAATTCAATTAAAGTATGAGCTTTGGGAGAATCTAGGGTGACTTTCCATGAATTGTTTTTTGAGAGAAATACTATAAGAGACTAAGGTTTGGGAGATATACCATGGTAAAGGCTCATCCAATGATCATTTATAGTTAAGATAATAGGTTTTGAATGATGAACTACAAAGTGAAAACCTTCAATAAATCCTCAAGTCAAAGGAGCATCAAGGGTTCCCTCTTGGTGTGATAGTTAGGGCATCAATTTATTTGAAATTCCACCATCGTATTTTGTTCAAAATTGGAGGATGCCTAGAGCTCTAATCTAGCCTAGGAAGCGATGCCTTGCTTGAGGGCCTTTTTCTATTTTTATACACCTTATCCTTTTTTATTTTAGCCTCTCTATGCATCATACTATTTTAGAGAAAATAAACCTTTATTCCCACACCTTGCATGTGAGCCTCTTCTTGGAAACTCCACATGATGCAATTCAACCTAGCCATATATGCATGGTTTATTTTCTTCATGAAGTCAAATTAGACCTATTTTCATCCACACATGTTAATTATTACAATGAGAAAGGTAAATATTGAGAGGTGATATAGTCAAAAGGATTATTATTGGCATATTTCGTGTTTCAACCATGCAAACGGTGAACAGTCTTGGAGAAGGTGTGCTCAAGGAGGATCATTCTAGGAAATGTTTGTATTTCATCCCTACAAACAAAAATCAATAGATATATATGGTTACTAAAGGAAAAGAACAAGTTATTACAAAGGGGGCACCATACTGAACTATTTCTAGTAGGTTGGAACTTCATAATAAGAAAAAAATAGATATCATGGAGAAGTAGTGCCATGGTGTTGTGTTGACTTGTTTCTCATACATTTAATGCACTATTCTGAGTATTACGTGCTAAAATAACACATAATTTAGAAGACATGTGCCTCACTAAAGATACATTAAACACAATTCTCAATTAAAGGGAAAACATTAGCTACAAAGTGTTTTGAGGAGATGTGTGCTTTCAACAAACCTAGTTTTGAAAGAGAGAAAATTCACTAGAGAGATCGATGCTATTTAATGAAAATTCACTAGACAGGCAATTTAGTACCGATTTCAAGGTAGATCGATGCTATTTAATGAAAGTGCCCTAGATTTTGATTGAGGTATAAAGCGCCTGAGTATATTGTGAAAATGGAATGTTGGAGAGGTTTTAATTATGCATTTTATTGTGTAATTACAGTAAAATAATATGAGCAGTGGTTTTACATATCCGCGACTTGTAGCTGACCATTTATGGTTTTATTGGATAAAAACCACAGAATCTTAGAAGTAGAAGTCCATTCCTACGTTGATGAATGAACAGGGGGGTTTTGATGCATGTTCGAAACATTAAAATGTATCACGGTGGAAGACCAAGCAAAGGCACAACACCATTGAAATATTGTAGTGAAGAATTAAAGGCAAAATACGCACAACAAAAATGCTGTGAAAAGGAGAAGTGACTGGTCAAGCAATGACACGGTGGAACTTTGGTCACAACGCAATGAACCAAGAGGTGGCATTAGATATAAGCCAATAGCTGTGTGGTGGATTTTTTTGATAGAACCGGACTGTTCAAATGGTCGAACGAAGGAGTAGCAGTGAATTTATGAGAATGGAATGGAATCCATTCTCCGTGTAACGGTGGTTTAAGCTTGTGGACCTGAGGCGTTAGTAATTGCATTATGGATCAAAGTATAGTGTCGAAGGATTGGATGGGAACCTGGCCCTATTTGGTCGACTGCGTAGAGAGTGAAGGTTTAATGAAACCATTAGTCAAGCAATGGACCGAATGAGGAATCAATGAACAAAAAACGAGGACGCAGTGAAGTATGAGTCAAGACTCATTCAATGGCAGAGAATTGAACGGTGCAAATCGAAGGTGTAGAATTGAAGGCGAAATTTTGAAGTGAAGCAGTTTGGGAAAACCACATATGGTTTTTACGTGGCTTCCAAATGGTAAGCAGTTTCTTTGAAATAGAACGCGATATCACTCGTTGCTCGACACGTGGTGATAGGCAGTTTTAGAATCCCACTTATGTCACGTAATTTTGGGAAAACAAAGGACGTTCATGTTAGTCACGCAATTTCCGTTCGATCTTAACCATCAGAGATCAATGGTGTTCGTGTTGTCAAGTTACACAAGGGTTAACAAAGGGTCCAAATGCATGGTTGAGGCGTGAACGAAGTGTACATTTATGAATATTGGTGCGTGGTTAATTAACCAAGGTCAAAGACTTGGGTAATTGAAATGTTACGTGAGCACATTGAATAAAGAGCATATTTGGATTTCAAACATAAGAGTTTGCATCAATTAAAGCGATATTGTTGTGGGAACTGGGTATAATCCTGTTGGTCAGGTTAATGTATGTTTTGACTTGCTGGTGATTTGGTCTCCTTTTAAAACCAAAGCTAAATGTTCCCATATGATGTGAAGGTTCAATTGAGGATTGAATATGGACCAAAGTGAAGAGCGCGCCGAGTAAATACTTTGATTACATGGTGCTTGTCTTCCCCACAAATAAACTTTGATTACATGGTGCTTTGTCAAATAAAATTTGATTAACTATAAAGGGAATAAGTTTTTTTGCATAATACACATGAAGCTCCAAGCTTATTTATTAAAACATATTTTTATGTATAAGTAATAGATTTGATTTGTACAATTTTTATATGTGTGGTTGCATGTTTTGGGCACATTGTTGGAGGTTTTATCTCTAGGATTGTGGATGACAAAGGAAACAAGGGGGTATATAAAGGTACAATTTCCTTATTGGAGAAGATTAAAGTTGCAAGTTCCTTCCCTACATTTTAATTTCTTTTTTATATTCTTACTTTCAAGATTAATACATTAGATACTAGATCTCTAGCATGGTTCTTTGCTTTTGTAATCTACTCTTTGGTAAGAACCACCATAAACATTTCCTTATGCTCTAAGATCATTAAAGTGACTTGGTTTGTTAAACTGTTCAGGTGTGAATGAAATTAAAGTAAAATTGCGGAAGTATGGAAAAATTTTAATATTTAAAATCATTATGAGTTGAGAGATTTGGGGTCAAACCCAAGGGTTATCGGCTATATTTGTATGGCAATATTTCGCAACTATTTTACAACTCAAAACTATTGGCCTGCTAGCCTATTAACACATTATGTTAAATTGTAGCGTCTTTGTTATGCACTGGCGCCCGCAAGGTTGCCCACAGATCAACCCCTGCGGCCTCCGGGCGGTTACCCGATGGTGTTCTCAGAAGTGGGCGCCTGGAAAGGGCCGCCTCTGCCCGCCCTTTTCTGTTGAACCGTGCTATCGACTACGCGACTGGCACCGCGGCGGCCGCCCCTGCGCAGCCTCCTGCTTCCGTTGGTGGCCCAAAAAGCGTTGGCCTCTCTGGAAATGTGACTGATGAGTTCACCGGTGCTGGAGCCGTCGGCCATGTCTCGCAGGTCATCGATGCCGTCGTTGATATCTGTTTTCTGACGGGGTTGATGCCGACCCTCGCAGCGCTGGAGGTCCTTGACAATCCCATTCGTCTTGTGCTCGAGGTCACCCAGCATTTGGGAGAGAAAACTGTCAGGACCATTGCCATGGATGAAACTGAGGGGCTTGTTCGTGGTCAGAAGGTTTTGAACACGGGATCGCCCATCACGGTAAGGGCTCTATTTTCTTGCCCCTTTTTGGCTTTCCAAGAGGGGTATAAGTCTTTTTACGAGAGAAAATTTATTCACGTGGGTCCACGCGGCATATCATATGTTCATGAATTTGTGAACAGATGCATTGGTTAAAATGCATCTCATATTTTGATCGATTTCTTTTGCAGGCTTGAAAATGGATTTACTGATCGAAGTGTATTTTAGGGTTTTAGCTTATGTTTCTCCCATCTTCCCTTAGTGAATTTATCGTTTTAATTGGTTGGATTTCGAATATTTTTACAATGATTTCAATGAATATGTAATACATTACAAATATGGTTTTTAGGTGAAACATGGTTGTCAGTCTTTCCGCTCCTTAAGGGACCTTATCGCTTAATAATCTGATAAATAAAATATGCTGATACGACTATATTCTGATAAATGGAATCTTTTCATTGTGCTACGAGTAATCTATTACGAAAACTAACCGAAAATCTACAAAACTTCTTCTGAGTTAAAAATGTGTTTCTTATCAAGTTACTCAAAATCTGTTGACAATCACGGCATTGGCCTATTCAATTTTTGTGAATAATGTATTTTTTTGGAATCTGTTATTTGCATTACCCTGAAGATTATATAATCCAAGAGTTGTACATGATCTCTTCTTGCTGTGTTACTTTGGAATCTGTTACTTGCATGCTTGTAAAGATTCTAAAACCCTCTAGTCGTGCATGATCTGCTTGCTGTGTTCTTAGACCATATTACAGTGAACACAACCCCAGTTAGCCCCCAGACGACATCATCAACCATTTTACAATGGTCAACACCCCTGCCTCAGCCATCAAGACTAGCAGGCCCTGACATCCTCTCTCTCTCTATCAAAACCAATATCTCTAGTCTTTGGCCTCCCTACTGTATTAGTGCTCTTAAATTTTGTATTCTAGATAGACTGCTAGGATATACCTTAGCTAGACATTTAGTTATGCTTCTTTCTTTTTCTACCTTTCGTGGTTTTCAATATTGTTATAGGACTTGTTTTAGTACTTCGACATTGTATTCACTCTTTGTTATCTCATGCAAGGCTACAAAGCCAAAGTGACTGCTCCTTATGTATGCAAATATGTCCAATAGAATAACATAAACTCAGCACCCTCATCTGCTAGTTTAAATAATGTATTTAGGCTTCATATGCAGTGTATAGCATACTCAAACCAATCCTCCAAACAGGGGATCCTTGCTGCTGAGAATACGCTACAGGACCAGAAATCAACCTCTAATGAGGACAACATCCTCATTCTATGAATAGGTGCCCTGCATGTTAGAAGTATGCCATATAAATAGCATTTAATCTCATGCAAATGAAACTCCAAAAGGCTACAGTCTGGAAATAAGATACATGGACAGCCTAGAACTGATAGCATCTCCCTTCAGCTACAAGATGAGAACATCCATAACACTTCATTTGTCGACTATCAATCTGATTAGTCTGGCAAGATTTCTATACATATTGCCTTCCATAGCAACGATCTTCCAGGCATACTAGTGACAGACAGTTGAGTTAAACTGCAGTACAAGGATCCATTCTAGATTCACCAATTGCATAAGATCTTAATCTCAGATCCTTGCAAACATCAACAGAAAATGCTTTTAGCTTTGTTGAAAGCTTTAGTCTGAAACAAAAATGATGATCTTTGTACATGCTTCAAATCAAATTATGCTAATGCAAGACAACATGCATTAATTTCAATCTAAATGCCCTGTACAGTCTTCGTGGCTGCTAATGCTGCCAAGGTATTGATCTACATTGATGTATGGTTCAGTTATGCTGTTCAATTTGTTGTTCATGTCATTGTAGTTTTTTCTCTCTGATTCTTTTATTAGGTCTTAACAATGAATTTATTCATCTGGGAACAAGGAAAATTGATTAGGTTCTCCCTTTTTCTTTATTAGTAGTTTTATTTTTGCACCTTTTCTTCTTCCTTTGATGAACTAAGTTGCAGATTTGGAAACATATTACAGCCATGAAACAACACTTTTATAATTTGATTAAAACAAGAAATGTTTTTGGGAAAGTGAGTCAAATTCTTGCTTTCATAATCAACGTTAAGTAATAGGTGGTTTGGAGGAGCAGCATGAGCGTCAGAAGCTTTTGTGGGGGTCTTACAGGTTTCAGTGGTGTGCCTGATGTACATTAGCTATTGATATTAACTTCATATTGGGCATTGCGTGTTTTTGAACTTGTAATTATGAATGGCTAGATGTTTTATGGGATGTAGATTTATAGGTTATATGCATCAAGAGTAGTGAATAATGTGAGAGCTGGTTCGGAATGAAAAGGGCAGAGCTGTATTGGAGAGAAAGGATTTGAATTCTAGGGATATAGATATTTGTAAGTGATGCCCAACAAGGAGAAATAAATTCAATCTAAATTCCAGCCACGATGACTGTACAGGGCATTTAGATACAGTCTTCGTGGCTGCCATTTGCTAATACATCTCCTCATGGCAGCATTGGATTTAATTTCATTATGAAATTTCACTCTTAAAATCAGCGGCATATACATGCAGGATCTGATCAAAATCACCTTTTGTTCTTAGAACAAAAAACAGTGTCATTTTAAGCACTCAAGATAGTTCTCCTTTTTCTGTAAATATGCATGCTAGTTTCAGTGCTAAACCAAGCAAAGGATAGCACCCCACAGCTGCACCCTACTGTAATGATACATGTAGGAAATCAGGACCCCAAAATAGTACCTCAGGAGTGGGCCCTCATGTGTTGGTGAGAATGCACAAAATTTATTTTCAGAGTTGTCCCTTATCTCTCTTTGCATGTTGGGTTAAAACACAGCATGAGCACACTGTGTCTTCAATAGAAGTGCTCCTTATGTATGCAAATATGTCCAATATAATAACATAAACTCAGCACCCTCATCTGCTAGTTTAAATAATGTATTTAGGCTTCATATGCAGTGTCTACCTTCTTTATTGCAAACCCCAATGCTTAAATTGTCACAATATTGAAAGAGGTATCGAGTATTCTCCCCATTCTGCAACTATTCTCGAACCCAGGGGCATCTGCAGATGTGTTCCCGTATGTGTTCTTAAACAATTCCAAAAGGGATGGAAAGTCAATCACCCACCCGCATTCTGTCTTAGAGTCATGTGTGGTTGTCTTGTCAATCCTGTTTTCTTGTCAATAACAGCTGCCAATGGTAATTGGATGTTGCTGACTGCTAATAAGAACCTTATTTTTCATTGGCTTATCATGAAGTGAAGGACTGTAATGTCTGAACTTCGATTTCTATGAAAAATTAGGAGTTATCGCATAAGAATGATCAATAATGCTTCAAATGATTCAATTATTCTTTGGTCAATTACTATTCTGGGTTGAAGCATATCCATATAGAACATTCAGTTTTCACCTCTAGTCAGCAAGTTAAATGAAGGGTTTCTTCTTCCAATTGAGTTCCAGTTAACTTCCTGGAGTGAGTTTTTAATGGAGTGGTTAGTTTTAAGTTTGAACATTGTACATTTAATGTGGGATTTCTAGGAATGGTTTCCATTTTTTGCTAGGTTTACTATATTGTTCATGTGGATGTAGTGGCAGAAACATTTAAAAAAATCACACTTACTATATTAAATCATTATTTCTTTAAATAACTGCTTCTAGCCCTTGTATATGGCTACAAAATCATAGGTACAATTGGAATTTCCCATGTTCAACGTCTCAGTGGAGTTTTCCCTCAGTTAAATTTGTCTGGCACAAATGTTAAAAGAGATAGGATGCATTCACTTCTCAATGTGTTGTGTATTCAAAATTTTGTTCTTCCATATATGTCTTTCTGGTACCATAAATGAACTGTGCAATTTGACATTTTATGGGAAGACCTGTCATCTCAAGAACATCTCTCTTTGCCAGCATCAAGGGCATACTGTCAGCTGCATTCAAAGAGGTATGTTCTAAATGATTTTGAAATCCACTGATGTTTATAGCAATAGTGTCTTTCATATCTGCGATTAGTTTATTTCTGAACATGCTATCCATTTTATATTTTTGTCAAATCATTTACCATACACCGTGGAAAAGTGTTTTGCTTTGAACATAGGATGCAGAAAACTTGTAAGGTAAGCTTACAGGTGCGTCCAATATCCAGGCTGGTAGCTATAGTGGAGGAATGAAGTGCTGCCTTAGTTGGGAAGTAGGTCTTTATGGGGAATCCCAAACTTATCTTCCTTGATGAGCCACTATCTTGTGCTTTACTTCTTCCATTGTAGTTACAGATTATCAGTTTCTGTTTCTGGGAATTTTACTTTACTGATTACTTGAAAACTGTAACTTTGTTACAAATATATGTTTTTGGGGCCTTGCTTTCTTTTGATATCATTGCATGTGTCAAATTAACAGCTTCATAAGAGGGGATCCTTTCTAGGCTGAGATCCATAAAAGATTGAAGTCTCATGTCCTGTGTTTGTGTAATGTCAGGGCCTATATTATATGCTGATGTGTGCAGTTCTTATGAAATTCCATAGGAACCTGTTGGAAATTCCACCCACTTCATTGTATTGTGTCAATTCTAGCTTTAAGATACTGCATACTTGTTTGATAGATTTCAATTGAGTGGCAGACAGATCGAAACCCAAGTTATCTTGCATTATGACAGTCTCTCACATGAAACTTGCTCAGTGCTTAATGCAACAATGCTTATATGAAGATTAATAGGTTAGTTTTTACTTTCAGCTCCTCTCAATGATGCACTATTTTCTATTATAGAAGTTGACTATTGAAATTTTTTGCCTTGTGATTATATCTCACCTGTCCAATATTTTCAACAAGTCTTTTCATGTAATTCTTTTGCCTTCACTATTGTTTCCCCAGTGAGCTCCATTTTTTATAAATTTTTAGCAGTCTTCTTCACCGTCTTTTCTTTTGACTAGATTTTTTCTCTCTTTGCGGGCAAATTCTTGGGGAGCCCCTCCAAAACAGGCTCCTATCCAAGCCAAATATAACCCATCAAACACAAGCAAGATCCTATCCAAGCCAAATATAACCCATCAAACACAAGCAAGCTCCTATCCAAGTGAAATATAACCTATCAAACACAAGCAAGATTCACTCCAAATAGAGCATGATACCTAGGTTAAAGAATAGCAAGGATAAGTCTCCAGAAATCTCTAAGAGCACTCTTCCTCAACCAGTGAGAGAATGTTTTATGTATCATTGATGCAACAACGTTGATGAGGAAGAAAAATGTTTGATGAGAAGCACACTAGTTGCTCATGTGGACTACATCTACACTCAGGAAAACAACCCATGAGGTTCAAATAACACTAACCTATATACATCCCTAAACAATACTTGCGGTTTGGATGGAACAATCGGGTATTGGAGCAGTTCAATATGCGGAAGCTACAGGAAACCCACTAATTTATTTTTTGCATGTTCAGATACTAGGACTGTAATTTATGTAACATGTGTCGAATATGGTTAGACCAGTACAGATATGGTTAGAGCCTCCTATTTCACAAATTTATAAAACAAACCAATTATACAATAAAACATGCTATCAATGATACATAAAAACATGCTATCACTGGTTTTATAAATAATACACCCGAGTTCAATCGACATATACTTCGGAGGCAGACAAAGCGGAGCATAATCGCGTAGTGTGCTTGTAATGAACTTGTGATGTGCATATATGGTGGTAGAGCATAGAGCTTAAGATTAATACCCTCTAATATTATACATACCACAGGTAGGATACAAGAAATTTCTTTATAGGATTCCAATAACAGAAAGGAGTGAGTAATTACCAAGCTCTTAAATGCTTACATACTCTTACAGAGTGGAGTGATTTATTTATTTATTTTCTGTATTTTTCTATGATTTTGTGTGGGTACATGGGTTAGTAGGTAATTATAATGGATGCCAACATGCATGTAAAAGGAAATTTCCTGTGGCCATGCCGCATATCAAGATGTCTCTCTTGCAATTGCAAAGGGAGAACCAATAAAATCTGAAATCACTTGTGTGATTGAGATGCCGCACTTTAGGGGCCCAAAATAGGCAGATCCACCAAAAATACAACCCCACCAATTATACAGCCAGCAAAAATTTATACTGTTACTACTAAAACTTCTTTTTACCAATCAGGACAGTATATTGTAGTGCTTCCAAGTTCTTCAAGTAGAAGTATCTTATTGGAGTTGACAATTCTTTTTTACCAATCAGGATGGTATGCTTCCAAGTTATTCACGTAGAAGTATCTTATTGGAGTTGACAATTCAAAATATTATCAGGTCCCTTTCTTTTTCTTCTTGTCTTAACACAATATTGCGGATATATCCTAAAGAACTTGAGGCTAGTTGGCAATGGACTTACTTTTCAAGTCATTTAAATATATCAATGCTATCGATAGAGAATTATAAAAATGTGAACTGCTTGTGTATGAATTTGTCAACAATAGTCCTTGTGGCTTTTGGTTTAGACTTTCTAGTAGCATGGGAATATATTCCTGTTGTTTATGCCTACCAAACACGATATTCTGAGTTTCTGATTTTCTTTCCCCCAAATCTAAGCATTTTTCTGACACAATTTCTTTTCTATGCAAAATAGTGTTTTTTATACAACTCCAGGTATCGCAAGGCTTCCTGAAACAAGGATATGGCTCCTTTAATGAAGGAGGAAATTGATACACTTTGGTGTACCTTTACAGAGTTCTTGGACTTACAGAAGAAATGAAGCAAGTTGCATCTCCGAAAATAGTTGTGTTGTGGTATGTAACTTTCATTGTAATGTATTATGCTACTTTAAACGTAATATTTTTTCAGGTAAAACTGTGTGTATTCATTTGCGCGTTGTCAACAGAGGTCAATGTATGTTATTTTGCATTCTAGTTCCATAGTCCAACTTAGTGACTAGATGTCTTAAGATCATGTGTCCTTTGCATACATTGCAATAGAGTGGGGTTCTAGAATTTAGAAACCATGCATGCTTCAAAGGAATGGATACTATTATAAGAAGGCTGCAAGAAGGATGGCCCTGTGGCTTGAGTGGACAATGCATGAGAAACTAGAAGCTTTGCTAGAAGAGTCTATGCATTTACGAACACTTTCATTCTTGTATGCAAGTAAAGGATTACAACAATGAGCATTGGACATATGGAGAATCATAACACAAATAAATTTGAAAATACCTTTGCAAGGGTCTCCTGTTATGCGGAAAAGAGGAAAGGAATCAACTGGTATGACACATGATCAGCTGGCAACTGTTGTAGAGGAAACACGATTTTTAGAAGAATCATCTGATCACAAGCTTGTCTTGGAACATTTTACTTGGGTTTGTCATATAATCCCAATCACCTTTATTATAATTCATTGGAATTTGGTTGGCTTCATTGCCTTCTGTGTCTATACTTGTGGTTTTGTATTGAGATTATTTGGGCTTGCTGTCAGTGTTTCTCACTTCTAAGAATGCTTTGTTTTTGTTTTGCTCTAATTATGTGTGGAACATTTTTTTAAAATCAATGCTTATTATACAATTTCAAGGACTGTACCAATTAGACCTGAGAATATTTGTTTGGATTTATCTATCGCTTAATGTATGGATAAAGGAGTCTGTCATCAGTAATTGCGAATTAAATTTTTGTCATTTCAAAGTCGCCTTGAGTTACTGTGTTATATGGTTATTAGTGTTGTCTAGATCTCTCCAATGATGAAAACCTAGGTTGGACTTCCCTTATGTGTTTTGCTTTACGTAATTCATTAGAATCTGGTTGGCTTCATTGCCTTCTGTGTCTATACTTGTGGTTTTGTATTGATATTGTTTGGGCTTGCTGTCAGTGTTTTTCACTTTTGAGAATGATTTGGTTTTGTTTTGCTCTAATTATGTGTTGAACATTTTTTAAAAATCAATGCTTATTATACAATTTCAAGGACTGTCATAACTCCTCACATAATTATTTAAAGAGTGCTAGCTCATTGGAAGAGCACCTACCATGCAGGAGGTTGGTGGTTCGATTCCACCGCACCCTAACATGAATTATTCAATGATATTGTTGATTTTTTTAATTAAATATTTTTATATTGATTTATTTTAATGGTGAGATATTTTTCTGGAGTCATTGTTTTATATTGTCTCTAGAAAGACAATAGATAGGATTAAAGACATTGTCTCCATAAAGAAAATATGTCTTTAATTCCAACTATTGTCTTTGGAGAGACAAAAATGAAATTGTCTCAAGTTAAGACAATTTACCCAAAAATTGTTTTAAAACCCCCCTTTGTGTTGTAGTGCAACTATTGTCTTTGGAGAGACAAAAATGCTTGTGTTATATATTGTCTTTATAGAGACAATATTTTAAGACGATTTAATTTTAAGACGATTTAATTTGAGACACCCTCTTAAAGACAATATTTAAGACAATACACAAGTTTTATTTTGTCTCTAATTAAGACAA